>CM031953.1:27942198-28181430 GCA_018749465.1 Paracanthobrama guichenoti
TATACAATATTGCAAAAGGGAAACGGACTTTCACGACTAATAAAATACAATACAAATTTACTAAACTACATAAAATCCACACCACATACATATTTTATATAAAATAAATAAATAAATAAATATTTGTTTTTTTACTTATATTAGTGTAAATTTAGGTGGTTTTGGAAGTTACACTCATTAATTAGGCATAACATTATGACCACCTTCCTAATATTGTGTTGGTCCCCCTTTTGCTGCCAAAACAGCCCTGACCCGTCGAGGCATGGACTCCACTAGACCCCTGAAGGTGTGCTGTGGCCTCTGGCACCAAGATGTTAGCAGCAGATCCTTTAAGTCCTGTAAGTTGCGAGGTGGGGCCTCCATGGATCAGACTTTTTTGTTCAGCACATCCCACAGATGCTCTATTGGATTGAGATCCCACAGCCACCAGGGAATACCATTTCCATGAAAGGGTGTACATGGTCTGCAACAATGCTTAGGTAGGTGGTACGTGTCAAAGTAACATCCACATGGATGGCAGGACCCAAGGTTTCCCAGCAGAACATTGCTCAAAGCATCACACTGCCTCCACTGGCTTTCCTTCTTCCCATAGTGCATCCTGGTGCCATGTGTTCACCTTTCTATCAGAACCAGCATTAACTTCTTAAGCAATTTGAGCTACAGTAGCTCGTCTGTTTGATCGGACCACACGGGCCAGCCTTCGCTCCCCACATGCATCAATGAGCCTTGGCCGCCCATGACCCTGTGGCCGGTTCACCACTGTTCCTTCCTTGGAGCACTTTTGATAGATCCTGACCACTGCAGACCGGGATCACCCCACAAGACCTGCAGTTTTGGAGATGCTCTGACCCAGTCGTCTAGCCATCACAATTTGGCCCTTGTCAAACTCGCTCAACGCATCACCTTTGAGAACTAAATGTTCACTTGCTGCCTAATATATCCCACCCACTAACAGGTGCCGTGATGAAGAGATAATCAGTGTTATTCACTTCACCTGTCAGTGGTATGTTATGCATGATCGTTTATATATATATATATATATATATATATATATATATATATATATATATATATATATATATATATATATATATATATATATATATATATATATATATATATATATATATATATATATATATATATATATATATATATATATATAGATAGATATAGATAGTAGTAAAAGTAAATTGAAATAAAAACAGAAATACTGCATGTATTTTTTACAGTAAATGGCTGTTACTTTAAAAAAATAAAATACTGGAAAATACTGTATTTCATTTTACAGTAATAAGCTATATATATATATATATATGAACTTCTATCTATATTTATCACCATAAATTATAAAGTGATTTATTTTACTTCCAAAACAACCTTAATTTGCACTAATGTACAGTAAAATTACATTACATTGTTAATTTTTATACAGTTTTCACCATATCCATACTTAAAATAAAGTAAAATAACATTGTTTTAAAAATGTGTACAATCTTTAATAATCTTCAATAAAATTACTAGCATTTTTACACTAGGTTAAAGGTGACGCAAGTGTGTACAGGAGAGTCAGGAACCAGGAAATGTAGGTCACAAATGTGTTAATTAGTGAACTCGAAGTGAATGATATACCATGAGGCCGTCGGCATTGAATACGTGGGAAACAGAGACCTGGGGGAAGGTTGAGAGCAAAGGGAGTCTAGTGCGGGCCACCTCTGGCCCTCACTATATCAGAAACACTGAATAAAACACAGTCTCAGCGCAAAGCATGTCTTAATCATTAATTTGACAATGTGTGTGAACGTCTGCTTGACAGCACTTTGCTGACATCCAGTCTGAAAAGCGTCATTGTTCTCTGTTACACATTTCTCTAATGCTCCCGCCCAGAAGCCCTCGTCAATCGACGGCAACACAGGAAAGAGTTTAGATGTGTTTTGATTCTCTTTTTCATCGCAAAAGTTATTCAGGTAAGATTACTGCACTAATGATTTAAATAGTTCAATTATTAGTAGCTGTTGCTAAGGCTAATTATTAAACTTCTCCCGCACTGTTTGTGCTACATATATTCACCTCAAAGTCTTGCTGAAAAGAGGTGTACTATTCATTTTCATAGTGAGCAGACTGGCAAACGATAAATGCACCAAAAAAAATCCCACAGGCTTAGGGGCCATTAACACGACACTGTTTTCAACTAAAAACAGAGCACTTTTTATGCGCTTTGGCTTTCATTTACACGGTAACGGTATTATGGGGGCCTGAAAACGCAAACTTTTTGAAATGCACGTTTTTGAAAATTATACCATTATTGTCTTTGTGTAAGCAACAAAAACACGAATTTGTGAAAACGGTGATGTAATGAACAGTCTATAGGCGTATAGTTTTTCTTTACAAAGTGACATCGCCAACTACTGGCCTGGCAGCAGAATACAGCATCTTTAGTCATTTCACAGATCCGTGTGAACAGGGATCATTTTGACAACGTTGTGCGAAAAACGCGAAACAGATGCACACATCAGTTATGGTAAACGGAAGCTCAAGCATGTTCACTTGACAATGCGAGAACCAGTGAGGTTAATTCTCATGTTAAGCAGCACGTTTGAACTTCCGCAAGAACCAAAGAGGTTCATTCTCGTGTGTTTGAGCTTCCTAAGAACCAATTATGTTCATTCTCATGTTACGCAGCACGTTTCAGCCTCCGCAAAAACCAATGAGGTTCATTCTCGTGTTTGTGCTTCCGCAACAACCAATGAGGTTCATTCTCGTGTTACGCAGCACGTTTCAGCCTCCGCAAGAACCAATGAGGTTCATTCTCGTGTTTGTGCTTCCGCAAGAACCAATGAGGTTCATTCTCATGCGTTATGCAGCACGTTTGAGCTTCCGCAAGAACCAATGAGGTTCATTCTTGCGTTTCAAGCAAGTACGGTTGAGCTTCTGTCTATGTTTGCTGATCAATGTTTAAATGTGAATAAAAGCCTAACTTAGATTTCCCATCACCACATCTCTTTACGCAGGGATGAGCAACGTCGGTAACAACGACAGTGGCCCTCAAGGACTGACATTGCCCATCCCTGCTTTACAGGCTCCGTACATTTCTGACCCTTAACATGAGTTAAGGGTCAGAAATGACATTTCTGACATGATTCTTTGAGTTTCCCAAGAATCAATGAGGTTCATTTTCATGTTACGTAGTACATTTGGGCTTCCCAAGAAACAATGAGGTTCATTCTCGTGTGTTTGAGCTTCCTAAGAACCAATGATGTTCATTCTCATGTTACGCAGCACGTTTCAGCCTCCGCAAGAACCAATGAGGTTCATTCTCGTGTTTGTGCTTCCGCAAGAACCAATGAGGTTCATTCTCGTGCATTATGCAGCACGTTTGAGCTTCCGCAAGAACCAATGAGGTTCATTCTTGCGTGAAATAATGTGAATAAATGTGAATAAAAGCCTAACTTAGATTTCCCATCACCACGTCTCTTTACGCAGGGATGAGCAACGTCGGTAACAACGACAGTGGCCCTCCAGGACTGACATTGCCCATCCCTGCTTTACAGGCTCCGTACATTTCTGACCCTTAACATGAGTCAAAAAGATCCATTAATTGAAACAAAAATTTAGCAGACTGTAAAATAGTGAGATTGAAGCTATATTGTTTTCACCTATTTGCAGTGAGCAAGTAGTTTGTGATGATAAATTATACAGGTTTATTTAAATCAAATTAGGAAATTCACTCATACACTATATTGTCAAAGGTATTGGGACATCCCTCCAAATCATTGAATTCAGGTGTTCTAATCACTTCCATGGCCACAGGTGTATAAAATCAAGCATCTAGGCATGCAGACGCTTCTACAAACATTTGTGAAAGAATGGGTCGCTCTCAAGAGCTCAGTGAATTCAAGTGTGGTACCGTGATATAATAATAAGCCCATTCATGAAATTTTCCTCA
Organism: Paracanthobrama guichenoti; assembly: GCA_018749465.1. Lineage (NCBI taxonomy): Eukaryota > Metazoa > Chordata > Actinopteri > Cypriniformes > Gobionidae > Paracanthobrama > Paracanthobrama guichenoti. Next base: position 27,946,145 of record CM031953.1, read on the forward strand.
CTACTAAATATTCCACAGTCAACTGTTAGTGGTATTATAACAATGTGGAAGCAATTTGGAACAACAGCAACTCAGCCATGAAATGGTAGGCCACGTAAAATCACAGAGCGGGGTCAGCGCATGCCGAGGGTCACAGTGCGCAGAAGTCGCCAACTTTCTGCAGAGTCAATAACTACAGACCTCCCAACTTTGTGTGGCCTTCAGATTAGCTCAAGAACAGTGCGTAGAGAGCTTCATGGAATGGGTTTCCATGGCCGAGCAGCTGCATCCAAGCCTTACCTCACCAAGTGCAATGCAAAGCGTGGGATGCAGTGGTGTAAAGCACGCCGCCACTGGACTCTAGGGCAGTGGAGACGTGTTCTCTGGAGTGACCAATCACACCTCTCTGTCTGGCAATCCGATGGAATCCGAGTCTGGGTTTGGCGGTTGCCAGGAGAACGGCATTTGCCTGACTGCATTGTGCCAAGTGTAAAGTTTGGCAGAGGGGGGATTATGGGGTGGGGTTGTTTTTCAGGGGCTGGGCTTGGCCCCTTAGTTCCAGTGAAAGGAACTCTTAATACGTCAGCATACCAAGACATTTTGGACAATTTCATGCTCCCAACTTCGTGGGAACAGTTTGGGGACGTGAAGACATGGATGAGCGAGTTTGGTGTAGAGGAACTTGAGTCCTGACCTCAACCCGATAGAACACCTTTGGGATGAATTAGAGCGGAGACTGCGAGCCAGGCCTTCTCGTCCAACATCAGTGCCTGACCTCACAAATGCACTTCTAGAAGAAAGGTCAAAAATTCCCATAAACACACTTCTAAACCTTGTGGAAAGCTTTCCAAGAAGAGTTGAAGCTGTTATAGCTGCAAAGAGTGGGACAACTCCATATTAAAATCTACGGGTTAAGAATGGGATGTCATTAAAGTTCATGTGCATGTAAAGGCAGGTGTCCAAAACTTTTGGCAATATAGTGTACATGTGACTTTGGTTGCTGGATCATCTCTAAGATCGAGCTGCAAAGGAAATGTCCAAAGAACGATCACCCTCAATTGCTGAGACAAATATATTTATTTTACATGCACAATATTATCTATTGTGTTTCTATATCTATTTTACTGCACGTGTAAATGTAATTTCTGCAAAGTGCCTGGCCTGCAGAAGGACATGTGAGAGCTCTGATTGATACCCCCAATTGAGTCGGGTTCCAGCTTTGTTATGGGCTTCTCTCAATCCCATTCAAATGGCCTCTCTTTTCAGGGGAGCTCTGTGTTAGGGATGCTCTTTGGAGCCATTGACTCCCTATTGTCTGTCGAGGGGCCCTGCTGTCCTGCTCCTTTGTTATGACAGTTGGGCGGCCTTTATACAGACTAAATAAGATAACTCAGCTGTTCATTTGAGGGCCTAACCCCTCAACCTTGTAACACCCCCATCAACCCCCCAAACCAGCATCTAGAGAAGCTTTTAAAACCCCCCAAAACTGCAGGTCACAGTCTGGGCCTGAATACATCTCACCAGGTCAAGAAACTAGACCAGTGATTTTGCTTGAGGAACAAGATTTTACATCACTTACTGACCGTGTACCAAATATAACACATATTTAGTCTGGGTCAAATATTCTTTTACCTTCTTGTAGTATCTACCTGCCTATGCTGGAAATGACCTACTGTACAGTCATTTAACTATATACTGTATGTACTGTATGATTAGTTGCATTTCATATTACATGATTAGGTTTCTGGCAACTCAATGACCAAATTACCATAATAATGTTTATAATATGTAATGCGTTTTTAATTTTGTTTGCTGCCTATCACAGTAATGGTCATTCTATAGGACAGGAAAAATCATAAATTAAATTTATTTAATATAATTATATATATTTTTCTTAATCTTACCATTAAAAAAATGTGGTATGTGTAAGTTTTTTTATTTTATAAAAATGTAAAAATTTAATAAAAATAATACAATCATTTTCGGCAAGAATGCGTTAAATTGATCAAAAAACTTAAAAACTCTAAAAAGTTAAGTGGTTACAAAAGATTTCCATTTAAAATAAATCCTTTTCTTTTGAACTTTCTACTCATCAATAAATCCTGAAAATTGGTGCTCTTCTCCTAGACAGAAGACAGTATCAAAGTCTGGATGACAAAGTCAGAGATCACTACACAAAATCAAACATTTCTCATCAAATCTGACTATCCATATTCATATGAGACAACGTTCATACTTCCCAATTAAGTCTCCTGAGCAATGAAAGAGCAACCTCTGAGATATAAAATGTTAGGTAAAAATATTCAAGTATTATGCACAATCCCTAATGTCTACATATGCTCTGGGCTCATTGTTGTGGCTGTCACGATGCTTATATGCAACTGTCAGATTATAGTTATCATTTTACGCCATTAGCATTCCAGCGTTTGAGCGTCTGGTCTCTGGTAACAGGCCCACCGAGGCTGTGAATGTGTGAGGACGGCTCTGCTCAAACACTGCTATCCCTGACCCTGACACTGAGGCTGACTGTGGACTAACATTTACTCAACATCATCCATCCTGCTGATTTCCGCCTTAACCAGAGAGTCAATACAGAAAACATCCTGACAGGAGAGAGAGTGCACATAGACAGATAACGGGAAAACATGACATGATACACATTTGTAAGCATGTAAGTGAAATGAATGTGTGCCAATCTGCATGTGAAAGAGAGGATGAGATGAGATTAAAAAGAAGTTAGATAAAAAGAACCAAACCGAATGATACGAATGGACTGTGGTGAGAGCGGCTTTACGAAATAAGATCTTCTTAGAAACAGGAGTGACTTTTTATGTGTCTACCTAATCCTGCACCAGTCCAAAACCCTGCTGTGCGAGAGAAAGAGTTACTGAGTAACTCAGCTCACTGCTCATCTCCTACAATCTCTACTACTGACCCCTGGGCGCCCTAACCCGAGTTTACAGGTCACATCCCCCTCTTTCACTCTCACGAGCAGTGTTGGGGGTAACCAGTTACAAGTAACATGCATTACATAATCAGATTACTTTTTTGATGTAACGAGTAACTTAATAAATCTACGCATTCATATTTTTTTTTCTTTCAAAAAGTAAAGCAAGTTACTTTTCAACTACTGAATTAAAAGGTTAGTTCACCAAAATATTTTTAATTCTGCCATTAATTATTCACCCTCACGTTGTTCCAAACCTGTAAGGCTTTCGTTCATCTTCGTAACACAGATGTAGATCTTTTTAATGAAATCTGAGAGCTTTCTGTCCCTCCATCTGAGAGCTGTCTGTCCCTCGTCTATGCTACTATCACATTCAAGCTCCAGAAAGGTATACAGGCATCATTAAAGTAATCCATGTGACTCCAGTGGTTAAACCTCAATTTTATGACATTTGTGGAAAAAAAAAAACAAACAAACATAATTTACCCCTTTATTTACAAAATATTAACACGTTTATGCAACATCTGCTCTCGTGTCAACACAACACGCATGTGTCATGGAGCTCTCGTGAACGTGCGGGAACTGACAAAATGTACAAAAAGTAACAAAACACTTTAATTTCAACTGTATGAGTTGTACAGTAGGCAATATAAACCATAAGATTAAGAGATCTTTTGTATTTGAAGTTCTCAGTAAAAAAAAACAAACACCTGCCAGGCCTGGAATAGAGCAAGCCTCGACCAGTTGATAAAAGTAACGCAATGCATATACTTCCCATAAAAAGTTACTTTTTAGGGAGTAACGCAATATTGTAATGCATTACTTTTAAAAGTAACTTTCCCCAACACTGCTCACGAGCATCCACACATGTACTTTAATGTTATAGGTTCATATGAAACAGAAAGTCCTTGTATATGAAATGCACATTTGGTAATTGTGCCAAAAGACTGAACAATTTTTAACCAAAGCTAAAGAATATAAAACCCCATGGGTCAACCACTAATCTTGATATCAAGGAGGACGTGCCCACATCAGTGTCTATGGTGGAAAGAATAGATACATGTGATAAGATAACTTATTCTTCTCCAGTTCTGGTGCACTGAAGAACCTAGAAAGTAAAACATTGATCGAAGGAAGCTATAATAAAAAAAGTTATAGTTTATATTCTCCAAAGAACCATTTAACCTAATTAAGAACCCCTATATTATATATATATATATATATATGTATATGTATATGTATATATATGTATATATATAATTTTTATTCTGCAAGGATGCATTTAATTAATTAAAATGGGATGTAAAGACATTTATAAAGTTTAAAAGTTAAAGTTAAAAAGATTTCTATTTCGAATACATCATAAATTATATTCATCAAAGAATCCTGAAAAAAACAACTGTTTTCAACACTGATAATAAGAAATGTTTTTGATCATCAAATCATCATATCAGAATGATTTCTGAAGGATCATGTGACGCTGAAGACTCGAGTGATGATGCTGAAAATCCAGCTTTGATCACAGGAATAAATTACATTTTACAATATATTGTAAATATATTGGCTTGTTGTAAATCATTTGTACCATGTAAATTTTGGAGATCAGTTTTCCAGTATTACAAAAACGATCTGGTCAATATTTGTGCAGTATTGACTGAAGATCTGCTTATATGTTTAAAGGCAGAGGGGAAAGAAGAACAAACTTAACCTGTTGTGATCTGAGATAGAGGAACCCGTAAACACTTTCACTCAGATGACACCCGTGTTGTGCTCATCAAAGGGAAGGCTTGCCATGATCAATGCTAGAAGCAAACACACACACACACACACACACACACACACACACACACACACACACACACACAAAAACAATAAAACAAACTAAAACATTAAAGTATAACAATAACAACTTTGGTTATTAACCAGTTACTTGCATAAATAAACGGGCATAACATGTTAATTTGAGTTTAATTACTGTAATTACGAGTTTCTTTCTTGTAAAAAGATAGAAATAAAATAATTATTATGTATATAATACACATGCATATATATATATATATTTAAGAAAAAAATATATATATATACACATACACACACACACACACACACACACACAAATATTTCTTAAATATATTAATGTATGTATGTGCATTTAAATATACATAGTTCAACAAAGTACACACACATGGTATGTAAACACAAACTTTTATTTTGAATGCGATTGATCAAGATTGATCGATTTGACAGCACTAGTAAATACACTTCACCAGCTACTTCTTTGACAGCGATACTATAGAAATATACAGAGCTATCGCAAAAACCAAAGACAAAATTCTAAAGATGACTGCGCACTTGTACTTGTACCACACTTATACCACATGACTGCTGTACCATCTAACCACTGTAGATTTATTATTGCATTGATATTGCAGTCAAAGAAACGCATATTTCCGAACAGCTCAGAGTCGAAAGTCATTGGTTGTCATCTCGTAATTATGATAGTTATGACATGCCGTGAATGCAGCATAAAGTGCCAGGATAAACCAATCAAATTCAAGTATTCTAGAGAGGTGCATAATAATGAGTGAAACTAATTTTCTTGCACCTTTGAAAGTACAATATATATTGCCAAGTTTTGAGACGCCTGCCTTTAAATGCACATGAACTTTAATGACATTCCATTCTTAACCGTAGGGTTTAATATTGAGTTGGCCCACTCTTCTGGGAAGGCTTTCCACAAGGTTTAGGAGTGTGTTTACGGGAATTTTTGACCATTCTTCTAGAAGTGCATTTGTGAGGTCAGGCACTGATGTTGGACGAGAAGGCCTGGCTCACAGTCTCCGCTCTAATTCATCCCAAAGGTGTTCTGTCGGGTTGAGGTCAGGACTCTGTGCAGGCCAGGCAACTTCCTCCACACCAAACTCGCTCATCCATGTCTTTATGGACTTTGCTTTGTGCACTGGTGCACAGTCATGTTGGAACAGTAAGGGGCCATCGCCAAACTGTTCCCCAAAAAAAAAAAAAAAAAAAAAAAAAAAATCGCCAAACTGTTTGGAGCATGAAATTGTCCAAAATGTCTTGGTATGCTGAAGCATTAAGAGTTCCTTTCACTGGAACTAAGAGGCCAAGCCCAACCTCTGAAAAACAACCCCACACCATAATCCCCCCTCCACCAAACTTTACACTTGGCACAATGCAGTCAGGCAAGTCCCGTTCTCCTGGCAACTGCCAAACCCAGACTCATCCATCGGATTGCCAGACAGAGAAGCGTGATTGGTCACCCCAGAGAACACGTCTCCACTGCTCTAGAGTCCAGTGGCATCGTGCTTTACACCACTGCATCCGACACTTTGCATTGCACTTGGTGATGTAAGGCTTGGATGAGCTGCTCGGCCATGGAAACCCATTCCATGAAGCTCTCTATGCACTGTTCTTGAGCTAATCTGAAGGCCACACAAAGATGGGAGGTCTGTATTGACTCTGCGGAAAGTTGGCGACTTCTGCGCACTGTGCACCTCAGCATGCGCTGACCCCGCTCTGTGATTTTACGTGGCCTACCACTTCGTGGCTGAGTTGCTGTTGTTCCCAATTGCTTCCACTTTGTTATAATACCACTAAGAGTTGAGCGTGGAATATTTAGTAGTGAGGAAATTTCACGAATGGACTTATTGCACAGGTGGCAGCCTATCACGACATCACGCTTGAGCTCCTGAGAGCGACCCATTCTTTCACAAATGTTTGTAGAAGCGTCTGCATGCCTAGTGCTTGATTTTACACCTGTGGCCATGGAAGTGATTAGAACACCTGAATTCAATGATTTGAAGGGGTGTCCCAATACTTTTGGCAATATAGTGTAAACACAAAATGAATAAATCTTATCTAAATGCTTTCTGAGAGTTATTTTTTTTATTATATATTTTTAAAATCCAGTCTAATCTTTGTGATAGCAGGTGTGAGAGGCCGGAAAAGACCCTTGACCATAATACGCCATAACTCAGTCAAGCGAACGCAAAGGGGAAATGTTTATGGTACCCAACGCTCAGTGTAAATGTTAAAGGGGTCCGGTGCACCACCATTAACATGCCATTGGGAAGCCGTTTCCTTGGCAACGTCTCAGCAAGCACAAGCTGTATAAAATCTGTTTGGGCTCGGAATGCCATTGTGATTAGATATATGTGCCGATCCATGTTGCCATGGAGGGCGGGACGGCTCAGGAACGCCTTTTCATGACTAAGCCCTTTTCTTCCCCTTTCCCAGGAGTCATTCATTCTGGATTTAATTTATCACAGACAGGGATGATCAGATCAACCTTCGGTTGCCTAACCTCTGCACCTCTCTGCTCACTTCTGGCCATATAGCCAGCTTGCTTTGGTCTGTAAAGACAACAATATATGTATTCATGACAAAGAAAGCAGATCTGATCAGCACCCTTCGATCTGATTTTAATTTGGTCCTCAAAGTCCTCTCTTGAACTCCACACAAATCGCAGCAGATGGGCCACAGATACTGATGTCATTTCCTGGATCTTTAGAAAGTATGTGCACAGTAAGACGCAACTGCCCCCATAACTCTATCCATGTTCATTTCAATTTAAAACTTCATCAGTCAAAAGCTCCTATTTAAAAATAAATGACAGCAACTGGATAAAAACATGAATTTGTCGACATAGTTACTTAAGTGCATTGGTTCACTGATGGCATCAGGTTGTGATACAATAGGACTTTGATATATATTGCTTAAATGATATGGTTAAAAATAAATACATAAATAAAAACTGCAAAAACAATTATTAAGAATACATAAATACAATAAAAATATAACTTATATGTATAATATTTTATAATATTGGTAATATAATATAAATAATATTTATAATGTAATTAAATAAGTAAGGAATAATTGACAACGTGCCATTGAATTATTTGAAATTAATGCACATCCGAGGTGGCAGTTGTGTTCAAGACATTGTTCAGATGTTTTATTTCAAGATATGTCAAGTTTTAGTACTAACTTCTTTAGCATCTCATCCCATGCCTCCGTTGCTAATTCCAAAACGTGATTTTAGAGCTAGTAACAGTCTTGAGCCATTGATAACAGACTAAATGCAAATATTTACAATTATAGTTTATCTACTTCAAGAACAGCCCCGTTATTTCCTCGCTAGTGAGAAATGTCATGTAGCTTTTAAGTTGTTAAACTATTTTACTGATAAAATTGTTTAAGCAGCGATCACAACACGTTTCTGTGTGAGTGTGTCTGCACTGTATGTGTGTGTGTTTGAGTGAGAGAGAATGCAGAGAAAGAGTTAGCCTGTGTGCTTTCCATATATCATAAAACATAATTTTGTGGCAAACACAAAACAAACATCCTATTGTTTAATATATTTATTTGCTTTAGTGTCGTTGTGGGTTTTGGATCTTTTGCTGTTGTTGGCTGTAAGAAATTTTGAAATAACTGAAATCATTTGGCGCAGTGATATGGAAATATAATGCGGTCAAGACATGCCTAGAACTACTTTAGCCTGAAAATAATTGCACACCTCAGAATGTTTGTCAAGCAATCAGATTCAAAATTGATTTGGGGGGGGTTATTATGCATATTCTGAAAGACTACATAATCTCCTAATCAAAACACATGGAAATAAGATGCAGAAACAAGCAATATCATATTTAATCTTATGTAAAATAACCTAATGCCTAATGTTACTTTCTGAAATGTCGACCCAGGACAAACTATAGATTTGGGAGTGTTGAAGGACTCAATCTACTCCATCTGTGTTTTGATCATGATCTGATTAATTTGAGTCTCATCCAGACAAAAATGCCATTTTCTCAGCTTTTTGATCAAAATGTTGCTTTTTTATAAAAACTAACTAACTAAGATAATAGAATATTCTGGGGGCTATGACATTTTTTTTAAATGATCAAAAATGCTGACGGTGACCATACATATACATATATATACACACACATACACACACACACACACACACACACACACACACACACACACACACACACACACACACACACACACACTTTATGGAAGTATCAAAATACTGTATATTATATTCTGAAATCTGAAAACAAAGGCTGACGTATAAAGGACATTATTATTTCAGTGTCTTGTGAAATGAAACTAAAGTATTGATAAGCATCAGCCTATCAGCAGGGCTGACGCAGACTACTTTGAATGATTCCAGACGGAGGAAGAGCAAACTCTGTGCAGGAGTCATGCAGAGGTTGCTAGGCACTGAAGGCACTGCAGTCTGCTGTACAATGACTGCTATGCACTTGCATGTTCACCGCATGCTGTGAAGAGCCTATCCAGACGTCTGCAGTGCTCCCACCACAAGAATGGATTCATTCACTGGTGGCACATGTCTATAATTTCTCAGTTGTAAATCAGCATCTTTGAGTGCATGTTTATCCACACACACATACAAGTCTAGAGCGGTCTTGTTGCTGAACTGGTCTGAAAAAAAGACAAAATCAGCAGGGTAAAATATAATTTTTATGAGAGACTGGGGAATATTATATCTTTTAACTTGTACTATTGTAGGCATATGTGTTTTTATAATTTATGTTGACACTGTAGATATGAACAAACCTGTTTAGCAGTTACAAATGAGAGTTTGGAAATCTGTGGAAGACAGTTTTGATTGACAAACACATAAGTCTCTTCAGATCAATGTAAGACAGAAAAAGAGGGTGGCAGCGTTCCAGAATTCAGCACTTACCCTGAGCAATCTGCCTCCATTGATTGCGGTTTTAAGGCTGCTGATTTGCTCAATGGGAAAGAGAGAGTTTAAGCACAACAACTGTGAAAAAAAATAGTGTCATGTAGGTTGTCCACTGTCCAAACCTCGTCTCCTTGGCTCCATCCAGTCTTGCTCTCTTTGCTCCAGTATCATCGGTGGCGTCGGTCTGTGGGGATAACAGATGACACCTCTTTTGTGAGTGTGGGATTGCACACGGGCCAAGGCTCAGTAAATCAGCACCAGTGAGGTGCAGAACTGGACAGAACCGGCAACAAGTGTTTTCTGGTCCCTCATGAGTCCAGACACTGAGTCTGAGGCAACAACAGTATTGAAAAGGCCTGATGGGAGAGAAATTATACAAGAGTTAGAATGCATTTAGTCTAAACCCAACTGCAACTTTTTGGCAAGTTTTTTTTAATGTCACACACACACACACACACACACACACACACACACACACACACACACACACACACACACACACACACACACACACACACACACACAAAATCAGGCATAACATTATGACCACCTACCTAATATTCTGTTGGTCCCCCTTTTGCTGCCAAAACAGCCCTGACCCATCGAGGCATGGACTCCACTAGACCCCTGCAGGTGTGCTGTGGTATCTGGCACCAAGATGTTAGCAGCAGATCCTTTAAGTCCTGTAAGTTGTGAGGTGGGGACTCCATGGATCGGACTTGTTTGTTCAGCACATCCCACAGATGCTCGATTGGATTGAGAATTTGGAGGCCAAGTCAACACCTCAAACTCGTTGTTGCGCTCCTCAAACCATTCCTGAACCATTTTTGCTTTGTGGCAGGAGCATTATCCTGCTGGAAGAGGCCACCAGGAAATACCGTTTCCAACTGCCTCCGCCAGCTTGCCATTTTCCCATAGTGCATCCTGGTGCCATGTGTTCCCCAGGTAAGCGACACACATGCACCCGGCCATCCACGTGATGTAATAGAAAACGTGATTCATCAGACCAGGCCACCTTCTTCCATTGCTCCGTGGTCCAGTTCTGATGCTCACATGCCCACTGTTGGCGCTTTCGGTGGTGGACAGGGGTCAGCATGGGCACCCTGACTGGTTTGCGGCTTTGCAGCCCCATGCGCAAAAAAAATTGTGATGCACTGTGTATTCTGACACCTTTCTATCAGAACCAGCATTAACTTCTTGAGCAATCTGAGCTACAGTAGCTCGTCTGTTTGATTGGACCACACAGGCCAGCCTTCGCTCCCCACGTGCATCAATGAGCCTTGACCGACCATGACCCTGTCATTATTGAAGTTATATAGAATAAATTTTTTTTAAAAGTTAGCTTTAAATGAAAATAAAATCCCACAGTTTCAAGACAAAAAAAAAAGCATATAATATCAAGCCGGAACCATTTAGAATGGTCCTTCACGAAAGCATGTTTGGAAAGAGAAATTATCTGATACGAAACTGTGATGCTCACCTGGGCAACAAAAGTTCATATTTTGCAACATTAAAAGGCCAAAAAAAATAAATAATAATAATAAAAATTAAAAAAAATGACAGCATATGATAATCTCAGACTGAAACCCAGAAATCCTTCAATCCAGTAAACGCCTGTCTGACACAAGCATCAGTCATTGTTACTCACTTTCTCCCTCTGTTGGTCAACAAGGATTTTGAGTGACTCGGTCAAGCACTTGTCAGTCAGTCCAGAACTAGGCAGATAAAAACAATTACACGTAATATTTACCAGCATAGAAAGGTGTTTTGCGGTTTCCTATTGCATATGCACACACATGATGAACTGTTGCTGTGATTGTGCTGGGAGGAAACAACCCGAAGTGAAACCAGCCCAATGTTCAATACAAAACCGGGTTTATTGGTTAATGCAAACCTAATAAATCAATTCTTTGGAGATGCTGTGTCTCGAAGTGGTTCACAAATCTTCATTTTCATTCAAATGACAGCTACAGGCTATTGCAGCATTAATAATATGCATAATGTCTATTTTTATACAAAGCTGTCAAAATACGAGAGTGTCTATAAATAGCATCTTAACCACAAAGTACTTGCGTTTAGGGCCACTGAGGCCAGGGAAAATACACCTTGCCAAAATTATAAGAGGTTATACTTCGAGCACGGCGAATAGCTGCCGCACCGAGTCCCTCTGGAGAACTCTAAAAAAAATACTTGGCAGCCAAGCGCAAGAGAAAACATATATGCATGCACTAAACCCGCCTTTATCTGCTTTCTCACACATCAAAACCTCCCCCAAATGATGCGCCGCCCCTACCAAACCCTTCAGGAGTCAGTAAATTCAGCATTCACTCTCAGACTGAATTCAGAGTGGCATCTACAGGGGTCATCAAACCGAGCTGAACTTCACGTTTAGATGAATTAACTGCATGGGCAGGACCAGGACTGTCATTTAGACTCACTTTACTGGCGGGACCGCGCGTGGTTCATCTTTACCTGATGCTGCGTAAAAGTGGACCGTGGAAACCGCTGCACGCGCTCTGAAGAAATCGCATCAGAGGATACCGCTCAGTGTGATTTTGCTGCCACTACGCAAGCTATATTGAGCACTTGCGCTTGTTTATACGCGGAGGCAAGAACTGCTGATCCGGACAGACCTGCTTCTCATCCACACGGATGCGCAATGATGGATTAATCGCTTTTCGATGCAACCGTTCAGCGCAGTGCCCCAGACAAACTCCTGAGGATTTTATCCCAGCAACCTTTACCTGATTGTATCCTCTCTTCCTCTCAAGATGTCATCGGAGTATTTGATAAGGTCACTGCTTATGCTCTTTCTAGCACTCTTCTCCGCCAATGCGAGCAACTGGCTGTAAGTGAATATCACTTTCCTCATTCATGTGATGTTTTGACGTCTATGTTTTCTGTTATGACTAACGTCAGTCAGATTCCCAAAAGCAAATGAGTAGCGTGTCAGTGCACCGCAATTTATGAGCCATGCAATCCCAAATCTGACTGATGATATTAGGAAACTAGCCACCTGCTAAATGAGAATATATAGCACGTACCTTAATGAACGCGCAGAAGACATGTGACCCATAATAGATAATAAAGTCAGTTTAAACAAAAGCATGCATTGCATGGAGAGCACACAATATAAGGAAATGAAACTGGTTATTTGGAGACTTTCAGTTCATGTGCATTTGGCACAGCTGCGCTTGGCGCTGGTTGCGCGCAGCCTGGAGAGCAACGCTTGAATGTGACAGCAGTAACAGCACTCTTCATCATATTTACAGTGCTGAAGAGAGCTGTAGAAATTAATGATTTATAATAGTTCACGATTATAGCAAAGAAGCCGTGCTCTGATTTAGACCTTTATATGGTTAAGTAGCAGAATAGCAGGCTCGTTTGAGGCCATATCAACATTTATAATCTATGTTTGCATTTCTGGCTGTTTAAGATTATTTATCTGTATCCTCAGGGCAGAATAGCACATCATTTAATCTATCCTGATGCAGTTGAGTTTTCGATGGAAGAGTGTTTTTAGGCGTGGTGACAGGTTTGGGGCATGTGCAGACACGCTTCACACTAAAGGAAAACCTCCTACCTGTCTACAAAATATGATCATTCTGACAGGAGCCTGTACACTATTCCAACCCCATCCCAGGACAGGTATTAGCAAGTAGCCAAATAGACATTAGACAAGTTTTCTTTAGCAAACATGAAATGTGAATGCTTTATATGAGCAACACGTGGGCACGAAGCTATAGTGGAGTACTATTAAGAAACACTATAAACATGCTTTATAGGAAAACAATCAATTCATGTCACACACATCTGATTAGTCCTGAAGTAAAACGTTTGATAAGAACTGAAAGGTTAAGTTAATATGAATTTGATCAAGGAAAGGGCATATGCCTTTGAGAGACTCAAAACGTAAAACCTGCAGTATTTTTTTAAAAACTAAGTATTTTAAGGTTTATTAATTGTAATTTTTAAAAGAAAGTACAAAAACACATTGTTCAATCAATGGAACCGGTATGACGACTGACAAATGAAATCCGTTGCATGCTTTTTTGATGAAGACCATCTTCAGACGTATAAATCTTCTTAGAAACACAGCACTCTTATTCTAGTTTAAATGAAATAAACAGTGACCTCGTCTTATACAAACATCCAGCACGCTAGGTCTGATCTCACAATCAGATATAGATGTACGGTAAGATTAAGAAAACACACTGTTTATGTTTTGTCTCACGCGTTGATAAGATTGAGCAACCGAACTCATTCTGTTATGTTTCGTATTTGTTGCATGTAAGAAGCCTGTGAATAATATAAGAAGCCTGTGTTCAATATCACCTGCAGAATAAAGGACCTGCACTGGTTTTCTGTGGTAGGTTATAGGTTCGGCACAAACCTCTTTGAAGATTAAAAAGATGTTTATGTTTCATTATAGGTTCTTCAGATCAGTGTTTTGGCTTCTGGGCTTTTTAAAACACCACAATATTCTAAAGAACTAGAGAATAAAGGTTTTTGTGGTGCTTAAAAAGTATCAAAAGCCACTTGTAGTTCTAATAGAATAGTAATAGAAACAGTATTTAGAATGTTCATGTACACTGAATAAAAACTTTCTCCTGGCCACTCAAATGCACAAATAGAATAGAATAGAAATTATGCTGTAAGTGTCAAATCTTTACTCGACAGTCATAATTAAACGTTTTGAAGTACAGCTGAAAGCTTTTCATTTCTGGGATGTGTGAATGTAATATTCTTGAGCACATCCATCCGCACCTGTGTGCAGGTGCGGGTCACGAGAGCAGTTGTACTGCACCTGCACATCTTCAAGCCGCGTGCTTGTTCATGCAAATATAAGCTTACATCGCCGTATGAAATTTTGTGTTAAAATGCCAGGAATGAATCACTAATTGGAGAGCATAAATAACAGATGGTAAATGTTATTAAACAAACTCTTTTCTAAATAAATACTGCAAATAGACAGTCAATACTTATTCTAATATATTTTGACAAGCAGCGACTCTTGCTTTTATCTTGGCTTGGCAAAGCCAGCATACTGCTATTGATCAAACTTCAAAATCCTTAAAGGGATAGTTCACCCAAAAATCATTTACTCACCCTCATGTCATCGCCAATGTATATGACTTTATTTCTTCAGATAAACACAAACAAAGATTTTTAGGAAAATAATCCATCGCTGTGAGTCCATATAAATGGCTGCCAACCCACACAGCGATCGTAACGGTAATCAATACGACCCCGGTGGACTAATCAATGTCTTCTGAACATCTGGGATGGCATGAGAGAGTAAATGATGAGAATTTTCATTTTTAGGTGAACTGTCCCTTTAAGCGAAGACCAACATTTCTGACTGAAACTCTTAGAGCTCTTAGAAACTTTATACAGACAGAGTCTGTTCCAACTTATGCTGGGTTCAGACTGCACAATATTTTTGTCTGTTAGATTAGTCATTGTGTGCGATTTTGACTTGTGAACAAGAGACACGTGAGACTACATGTTGCTTCCTGACCAATCATCGCTTGTGGTCTTTAACAACATGCGTGATGTCATCCAGAAGGCGGAGCTAGAGACTGACTTCCGGACACAAGAGCGTAAACAAACAACGGCTATTTTCCTATTGGTCAACATCACAGATGTGCTGGAAAAATTAAATATGCTAGTGTCCGTCGTGAAGCATCATGGCATTGGTTGTCATTCACTATGACACACTATACAAGATATAACGATTGAGACACTGTCGTTTACAAATCACCACGTCAAATGGATTGTGCCAAAATCAGGCTGATATAGTTTAGTCTGAACTTTTCTAACTGCTCGAACAATTTCCCTCTTTCAGATGAACAAATATCCTCCCAAAATATCCATAGACTTCTATTAAAAAATCCTAACTCTATCAGTCCATCAAAACTTTCTCCAACATACACAGCCTAGGCAACCTTCGCAAGTCAATGGTTTTTAAACTTTAAAGTTTGTCTTGATGAACTTTCCTTTTCAAGTTCCATGATGCAATCATTTCAGAACTAAAGAAAGAGTTGCACTCTAATACAGAAGCTAAGATGGTTTTTGAGATGCTGAGGTCACAGAAGGTTCACTAAATTACAGTTATGATTATGTATATAAAACAATACAAAACCACGCAGTTGTATTTGTTTAGGATGTGACACAGTGTTGCTCTCCGCATGTGATGGAAAGAACAGTGGTGGAGACGTTTGCACATGGACGGTCAATAAATAGTTCACAGCTGATGAGCAACATGAGAAGAGAGAAACCTCTAATGTGAAATACATCCTGGCGCCGAGGGCTGATAACACAAATAACACCAGTGACAACAGGGTAATGAAGCTGTAAAACCTGTTGTCACATACCTCCACTCATACAACAGCATATTAAAAGGTTAATTTGATAAAACAGGCAACTTTTATCTTTTTCCTCTTGAATATCCTCATTAAAGTGCCCCATTACGCTATTTTAAAGGGTTTTTGTGTTTGTTTTAGAGTCTTCTATAGGTTTACATGTAACCAGAAAAAAAAAAAAAAAACCTTTAATTTTCTCGTAATATACATTTCAGCATCACCTCTTTTCTCACAGTGTCTGAAATGGTTTGATAAAGGATTTGGTCTCTCTAAACCCCTTCTTTCTTAGAGCCAGCTCTGTTCTGATTGGTCAGATGGCCCTGAAACCTCAGTTTTGTTTTGGAGTCTCCTACAGCATTTTTGCATGTATCCAAGGTCAAGTAACAATAATAAAAATAAATAAAAAATTAAAAATAAGGTCTTCAGCCCTGCTCCTGGGGACCCACTGTCCTGCAGAGTTTAGCTCCAACCCTAATCAAAGCCAGCTGAAGCTAATCAAGCTCTTCAGGATCACTTGTTGAAAATACACAGGCAGGTGTGCTGAAGCAGGTTGGAAATAAACTTTATAGGACAGTGGGTCCCCAGGAGCAGGGTTGAAAACCTCTGCATAACAGCATCACCTCGTTTCTCATAGTGTCTGAAATTATTTGATAAAGGATTCGATTTCTCTAACTCCTCCTTTCTGAGAGCCAGCCTTGCTCTGATTGGGCAGATGGCACAGTCTGTTGTGATTGGTCCACAGCTTACAGGGTGCATTGGAAACGTTCAACCCTGGATCTTCCTCAGCATAAAAACAGTAGTGATGGCGTCAGTTTTACTGTATCAATTAGAGTCCTCTTCCTTTGGAAGTGCATTTTCTCAACAACACAAACCAAACTCTTTCAGTTTCAGCTACAACTACAGTTTGAGGGTTAAAGTAGACGTTGTTCTCGGGCAGCCTATGAAGACCATAGGCTGGCATTATGCAAATGTCTAACAAACCTACGTGATTCGTGCAGGAAGTGAGACTGGGATTACTGACGACTTGTTTCAGGCTGTTCAGAGCCCGTTCTTTCTTTTGGGAGACAATAACTGTATTAATCTGCACTTTGATCTCTGAAACTTTGCTGACCTTTTACGTTCACAAACATCTATAATACACACTACATGTAGAAAACAGGTAATGGACAAATATAGTAAAATAGAGATTGGAAAGATGAATTTGAGCAATCTCTTATTGACAGCCCATTAATCAGGATTCATTTTCCTGAGTAATAAGGCTTTTCACAAATGCTGAATGAGATTGAGAGCAACATCGGCCCTTATGAGAGGTCTTATGCTCATTTTAACTTTTTTTTGCCTTTGCTCTTGTATTTATATGGCCTGTCTCATCATCGGACAACCTTCTCAAGTTCTTTCCTCTTAAAAATAAAACTGCAAAACACCAATTGGGGCCTGGGACCAACACCTAAACAGAAAAGAGTAAATCGAGTCAATCTCTCTACTGTACCTGGGTGCATTTCCTCCAGTCTCCTGTCTATCCACCTTCACTTTCACAGATCTGCGTCCTGATACTCCAGACACAAGATGTTTCGGATGTTCTTTAGCGCTCAGAAGCAGGGATGTCTTCGAAGTATACATATAAATGCACCCATTTACTTCTTGAATTGATGCACATTATAATTTAAATAAGTAGTTCTGCTTTTCATTTGGTTTTAAGGCATATACCCAGCTAACAGGGAACGTTCTCAGAACGTTCTGGCAAGGTTCTCTTGAAGTTATGAGCAAATACTCTTCCAGTAACGTTAATACAACCTTTATTCAGAGTTATCTGGTCTCTAAAAATGTTCTTAATATGTAGCACAAAAATCAGTATTTATATATCGTTCATGGAACGTTTTTGTCTGAAACATTTTAGTTGGATGTTCATCTAACATTTTTAAGTGTGAGAACATTCAAATGTAACATTCCCACTATGTTTGAAAAATGGAACATTCCATCTTATCATTAATGTATGAAACAAAGAAACTTAGAACATCAAAAGTAACATTTCATAACTATTTGGGAACGTAAGCTAAATGTTCTTCGATATTTGTTTGTTAGCTGGGTATGATTCAATATAAGCATATGCAGATATTCAGTAGGCAATTAGCAAAGCTGAATGAACTGTATAGCTTAGATTTAGTTTACTTTTCATACATCTCTGAAAGACATTTAGTGATCTGAAGTATCTTCGTGATGTACATCTGTATTTAATCTGCTAGAAGAGATAGAAACACGCTTAAATAAATATTAACAACCCAGGAAACAAAATGGCATTAGTTATGTTGTGTGATATTTTCTTGGACGCCCAATGAGATCCATATGATTGATTGGAATTTACATGTTCAGTTAATTGTAGTGCTAATATTTTAGGATATACTGTTAATAAATGAGATAACACTGCCCTCTAGAGTTAAAGACTGCAGATAAGCATAAATGCAACTCTTGTAGCTCCAAGCAAACGTTCATAACTAAAAGCAAATGACTTTTTGTGTGTGTGTGTGTGTGTGTGTGTGTGTGTGTGTGTGTGTGCTTTTAAGAGTCTGCAAGAGTTAGAAATACCAGTGAGTGAGTCACTGAGGTATTGAGGAAACTAGAGCTGTTTATCAGAGAAACACAGTTGTGCAAGAATGACACATCTGTTTCTGAAAACATGTCGCATTCCTTGATGGATGTTTGACTCACATTTTGGGTCCTTTCTGTAGGACATCTTTCAAAATTAAGTTTCAAAATTAATACTCGTATTCAGCAAGGGTGCATTAAATTGATCAAAAGTGACAGTAAAGACATTTATAATGCTACAAAACGTTATTTCGAATAAATGCTGTTGGAAATTTAAATTGGAAAAGAAAGATTGATTAACTCCTAGTTAGTCAAACTAGTTCTTAAGACACATTCTTAGTGGCTTTACGCAACTGACCTGTGGGTGGTTGCATACGTAATGCAATTCATCATCTTCCAGCTGAAAATCAAATCTGATATAGAGAAGAAGTAATAGGAAAATTATGAACAAGTTGCACTACTTCATATACACTGCCCGGCCAAAAAAAAAAAAAAAATTTGCTGTTTGGACTTAAATAGGCAAATACTCAATGATTGGATCATTATTGCAGTGATTATTGTGTTTCTAGCATGTTACATGTTTGGCTCCCTTCCACCCATTCTTTCACAATTTGAGCCTGATCTTGGAATATGGCCATGATGTGTCTTCCTACATGGCTGTTTAAGAAATGAAAAGCTACACACTCCATCAGTTAGGGTTAGAAGAACTGTTGCCAAACATATAACATGCTAGAAACATAAAAATCACTGCAATAATGATCCAAGCATTTTACATTTATGCATTTGGCAGACGCTTTTATCCAAAGCGACTCACATTGCATTCAAGGTACACATTTTTAAATTTTTGTCAGTTCTTGCTTTCCCTGGGAATCGAACCCATGACCTTGGCGTTGCTAGCACCACGCTCTTATTGTTTTTGCTACAGGAAAGCTGTAACATTTGTCTATTTAAATCCAAACAGTGACCTTTTTTTGGCCGGGCGGTGTATCATTTAGGTCTGTCACAAAAGGTGAAGGATAAATTACCCACAATGTTTTTGGAAAAGTCTGAGCAATGCCAATAGTTGTGCATTATAGTAACAGCAATAGTGTTTCTGTTCAAAACAAACTCCTTGGGTATTGCTGAGGGACATTAAATGTTGTTAAAGTGGTTTATTAATAATAATAATAATAATAATAATAATAATAATAAAATAGAAATACGTGGAGGAAATACGAAGTAATGAAATGCATCACTTTTCTTAAATGGCCCTAACGCTGAATTTATGTCAGACAAACGGCTTTTAATACAGATGTGTCGCCCTGTGACGCACAGCTGACAAATATGTAAATATCAAATATTTTTGCAAACAACATGAAATTGTGGCCCTTGGACGGCGCAGCACGCATGTTTACTTGCTGTCGGTAGCTTGTTCAGGTCTGATATTTACCTACACCGATTTACCACAGAGAGACAGGAAATGTCAACAGCCATCGTATGATTATTCAATAAACTCACAAAAAAAGATGCTGAGAGAGGAGTGAAGCTTTTTTAGTTGCAATTTCCTATTCTGTGTGTGTGTGTATGTGTATGTATTTTATATATATATATATATACACACACACACACACACATACATCACATTCATACATACTTTCCATTCATCAAAAGAATCTTGAAATCACGGTTTCCACAAAAATATTAACTATTTTCAACATGGATAATAATAAATGTTTCTTGAGCTTTAAATCAGCATATCAGAATGATTTCTGAAGGATCATGTGACACTGAAGACTGGAGTAATGATGCTGAAAATACAGCTTTGATCACAGGAATAAATCCAATTTTTTTTATTTATTCAAATAAAACAGCTATTTTGAATTGCAATATTATTTCACAATATTACCGCTTTTACTGTATTTTTGACCAAATAAATGTAGCCTTGAGCGTAAGAGTCTTACTGACCTCAGACTCTTGAATGGTAGTGTATATTATATAACTTTAAGTTTGTTTATTCATTGACAGTAGTAAGAGGCGAGCGGATATATGCAGCCTGATCTGTGTCCGAGTTGGCGATTTCTTATTCTCTCTCATTCTCTTTGAAACTCTCTCAAACAGCATGGTTGCGTGCTAAGTCGCGCTTGGCTAAGCCATCTGGAGCCAACAGCGCTCGGAGGCCGGGGTTGTGTAATTCAACACAAACATGACACAAAAGGAAGAAGGCACCGTGCTCCAGGTGGAATGATCCGCAAAAACCTCCCAGAAACACAGAGAAAGGCATCTCCCATTCTTCCACAAAATCCCACAGTCGCGTTGGCTCCCCTTGTTTTCCCAAACTTAGTGCTGCGATTAGCGAGTACGTTCTTAGAAAACAAAGTAGGAGAGAACGCTAGAAATGGGGAGCAATGAAAACAAGATCCTCTCAAGGTCTCAGACAATCTTTTTCCCAGACAAATATGCGGCGGTCCGCTCTTCAGGTGTTTGTTTGTCAAAATCCCGAGCTTGATACGAGCGCAAGTCTTATGAGAGCATCTGGCACTGATATATTATATTCCAGCGCTTATCCCGCCAGAACGGACGGGCCTGCGCTGCCATTTGGCTGCCAGATTCATTATCAGGTCAGGATCACAGAACTAATTTACTGGAGTAACAAACAAAAGCTGTAAACACACATGCAAGAACATGCAATCGTCAACAGATGCTACACATGATAAAAAAAAGAAACTTAGTCACCCGCCATGCAGAATGCGTCTGCATCTGGCCGCTGATGTCATGCATCATCTTCTGGCCGGAGAGAGGAGTGTGTTATCAAAGCTTGTGAGAGCAGAGATGACGGTCTCGTGAACAAGGAGGTGTGTGGCTCTTATCTGCCCCAGCCTTGGCCTTCAAAATCAGTTCTTGTCAACAGCAGAGAGGGTGAGATGCACCGCTGCCAGTCGCTGGGAACTAGTTGTGCTGTTTTTAACTTGTTAAAATGAGCCTCTGAAACGAAGCAGACCATAAGACTACTATACACTCTTAAGGGCCATTCTCACAGAAGATGTTTTTGGTGTTAAACGCATGAGACTCCAGTCAGTGGAATGAAAAAAAAAGCAAGGTCTAGAGATACCTGCATCCGAATATGCTTCCATACTATATAGTAGGTGTAAAAACAGTACGTGAGTTTGCTCAAATTGTATACTAGTATTGATAAAACAGTAGGCGAAAAGTACCCGGATGACCTACCACTGCTGTTGAGGTTCTGAAATGTGCATACGATGGACACTTTACTATCCCATGAGGCCACAGGAGTAGATTTGTCTTCAACTTGGCAGTGAAGAAACGCAACTGACGCTGGTGGATGTAGTGCATCCGAATTAAGTTGCAAAGTACGTTTCAAACCAAATTTAGTATAAAAATAAAAATTCAGCTGACGTAAGCGAGTTCACAGACGTGGCGCTTTGCTTCATCAACACGCTTACAGAGCAAGCCACGCAAACAATAACAATAACGTCCTTCTCAAATCAGAAACCGTGGGTGGACAATTCAATCCGCGCGGCAGTGAACGCACGCACTGCTGCTTACAACGCCGGTCTCCATTCAGGGAATATGAATGAATACAGATCGTCCTGCTATGCTCTCAGACGAGCAGTTAAAGCCACAAAACTCCGTTATAAAGACCGAGTGGAGTCTCATTTCCAACTCAACGACTCGCGGCGCATGTGGCAAGGTCTGAGGTCCATCTGCTCCTTTGGATCTAAATCCTCTGCAGAGGCAAGCGTTGATCCGTTGCTCGTGAGCGAAGTTAAACTCTTTCTATGCTCGCTTTGACTGTAACCGCGGCAACGCGACTCCGCCAAGTGGCGCGTTAGAGGAAATTACTCAGAGCAGCAACAATCACGTGATCTCTGTCTCGGAGGATGAAGTTCGGAGAGCACTCAAGCGTGTGGGCGTTAGGAAAGCTGCCGGGCCGGATGGTATTTCAGGTCGTGTTCTGCGGTCCTGTGCTGATCAGCTCACCGGGTTGTTTACATCTATCTTTAATGAGTCCTCGCTACATCTGTGGTCCCCACCTCCTTCAAAAAATCCACCATCATCCCTGTCCCTAAGAACAGTAAACCCTCTTGCCTAAATGACTATCGTCCAGTGGCTCTCACGTCTATAGTCATGAAGGTCTTTGAGAGACTCATTAAAAACACCATTTGCGCCTTCATTCCTGACACTTTGGACCCTCTTCAGTTTGCCTATCGTCCCAATAGATCGACTGAAGATGCCATCTCTCATGTCCTCCACTCCTCCCTCACTCACATCGACAGCAAAAGTGGGAACTACGTAAGACTGCTATTTATTGACTATAGCTCAGCCTTTAACACCATAGTTCCCACCAAGCTAACCTCCAAACTCCTGGATCTCGGCCTGAATCCTTCTCTCTGCCACTGGATTGAGGACTTCCTCACTGGCAGGCCTCAGGTGGTGAGAATAGGCCAGTCCACCTCCACCTCCATCACCCTGAGTGTGGGAGCTCCACAGGGCTGTGTCCTGAGCCCCCCACTGTTTGTCCACACACAGCTCCACCTCTATCATCAAATTTGCTGATGATACTGTTGTCCTGGGCCTCATTTCCAACAACAATGAGACGGCATACTTGGATGAGGTGGAGCATCTAACATCATGGTGCCAGGACAACTGTCTCTCTCTGAATGTTGGCAAGACCAAAGAAATGATTGTGGACTTCAGGAAGAGACAGCAACGGACATACTCCCCCCTCATGATCAGCGGGTCACCAGTAGAGAGAGTGAGCAGCTTCAAGTACCTGGGAGTAAACATCTCCGAGGACCTGACCTGGACTGCTCGCATTCAGACACAGGTGAAAAAAGCCAGGCAAAGACTGTACCACCTGCGCCAGCTGAGGAAATTCAGGGTTACACCAGCTATCCTGAAAACTTTCTATTTAGGGGCGATAGAAAGTGTTTTAACTCAGTGCATCACAGCGTGGTATGGGAACAGCACCAGTCATGACCGCAAAGCCCT
The DNA here is from genome assembly GCA_018749465.1 of Paracanthobrama guichenoti. Taxonomy (NCBI): domain Eukaryota; kingdom Metazoa; phylum Chordata; class Actinopteri; order Cypriniformes; family Gobionidae; genus Paracanthobrama; species Paracanthobrama guichenoti. Next base: position 27,969,750 of record CM031953.1, read on the forward strand.
GCAAAGAGTAGTGCGCTTATCCGGCGCGTATCTCAGGGTCAGCTCTCCCGTCTCTGCAGGGCGTCTACACCAAACGCTGCAAAGGTAGAGCTACCAAGATCATCAAGGACTCTAATCACCCTGCAAACCCTCATTTCACGCTGCTACCATCTGGTAAGCGCTTCCAAGCCTGATGGCCAAAACTGAGAGACTCAGGAGGAGCTTCTTCCCCCAGGCCATCAGACTCCTGAACTTAACATCACGTGACTTCACGTCAGGATAAACATCGATACACTGACATTGCACTGCACTTTCTGTTCTCGTTGTTACTGTGTAACAACCTGTCATAAACCTGTTTGCACATTATACTCTTTATACATTTGTTAACCACATATTTATAAGTCTACAGTTTACTCACTGCAAAGTCTACTTCAATTATTTTATTCCACTTTATCCTTATTTGTTACCTTTTTTTTTCTCTTGACTTGATTATTTATAATTCTACAGATATATATATAGATAGTACTTTTTTTTATATCCTATTTCTATTATAATTTCTTCCTTGTGGTTTTAACTGTGAATTTGCACTGTCCATGGAGCGGACCTGTTTACATTTCACTGCCGGTTGTATATTCTGTATATAACTGTGTATGTGACAAATAAAACTCTTGAATCTTGAATCTAGTACCTAATATACAGTATGCAATTTTGGACTCAGCGGCTGTGTCATAAAAAAAAAAAAAAAGCAAGATGTGAGTGCAATGGTATAACATAAAATAACGGGGTAACACTTTCTTTTAGGGTCTAATTCTCACTATTAACTAGTTTCTTAGCATGCATATTACTAGGATATTGGCTGTTTATTAGCACTTATAAAGCAGATATTAATGCCTTATTCTGCATGACCATATTCTACATCCCTTAATCCAACCCAATACCTAAACTTAACTACTACCTTACTAACTATTAATAAGCAGTAATTAGGAGTTTGAGTCAAAAGTTGCAGTTAATAGGGAGAATTGAACCCTAAACTAAAGTGTGACCAAAATAACAAAAGAAAGCTGGAATGCAAATATGGTTCCACGGTATATGGTCAAATATGGTTTTTCATAGAAACTTTCCATTCCACAAAAGGAGTAACACTACACTTTACAATAAAGTCCCATTAGTTATCATTAGTTCGTATATTAATCTTTGATAAAAATTTGTCAATAAAAATACAGCTGTTCATTGTTAGCTGAGGTCCATTAAATAATGTTAAATGGATAGTTCACCCAAAAATGCAAATTAGCCCATGATTTACTCACCTTCAAGCCATCCTAGGTGTATATGACATTCTTCTTTCAGATCAGAGTTACATTAAAAATGTCCTGCTCTTCCCAGTTTTATAATGGGAATAAATGGTACACTAGAATTTGAAGGCCAAAAACATGCATCCATCCATTATAAAAGTAATCCATTAGACTCCATGGGGTACACCTGTCGAGTGACCTCTAACCTGACGCATGATGTATTGATGTAGGACTAGCGTAAGCTTAGCTGAGAGAAGACGCTTCTCACGGTTCAACCAAAGAGCTGGGCAACAAACTCAAGCTCCTCTTCTTGTATATTGAAATCCTCTGACATTTCTCTCAAAAAATTCTTGTTTTAGACTTCCAATTCATGACTGGTGTTTTGCTCTGTCCTCTGCGCTTCCGCGCACATCAATACGTCATACGTAGGGTCAGATGTCACTTCTGTAGTTAACGGAAGCCAGTGATTATAGTTTATAAAGTTATAAATATTAATATTTTTCTCACAAAATTGCATCGCTTCGCTTCAGAAGGTCTTTATTAACCGCCTAAAGCCATATGAAATACATTTATGACGGATGGATGCACTTTTTTTTTTGTGCTTTAAAATCTAAGGTACCATTCGCTCCCATTTTAAAACTTGGTAGAGCCAGGATATTTTTAATATAACTCTGATTGTGTTCGGCTGAAAGAAGAATGTCATATACACCTAGGATGGCTTGAGCGAGGGTGAATAAATTATGGGATCATTTAAATTTTTGGGTGAACTAACCCTTTAATAGATACAACTTAGAATTGTAATAGTAAATGCTGAAATTAGCATAATCTAAGATTAATAAACACTTTAGAAGTATTTCATTGTTAGTTATAGTTATTTTTTAAATCGTGAAAACAGGTTCTTTTAAAAATTAATTTTAAGAACTGATCATTGAAGTGTTCTTTGGGGAACCAAAAATGCTTCCTCTATAGTCTATAGCATCACTGTGAAAGACTCATTTCTTGAGGCAAGTTCGAGTTGCACTGATTTTGAGGGCTAGAACCCGAATCAGTAAACCACGAGATCTTGCCACTTTAATGAGTATTTACAGCACAGAACCTTCAAAGCCATTCTGAGACTTTCATCCGCAATACATTTGGGCGTACTTTTGAATTACTCAGTACCACACCAAAAGACCTTTAGAGACAAATAACACCAAACAAACCCGTCCGTGAGCACTTTTGCAAACATCACCTGCACGCAACCCACTAAATGCATCTGTGCAGAACTTAAACAGTCAAGACTTTGATCGCCACCCGTTCTTGATGAGACCAAGCTTGGTGTGCTCCAACGCAGCGCATAAATCTGTGTGCTGCGTACTATTTTTATAAGGTGCCTTAAAGAGATGGAGCTCAGCAGACCCATTAAAGCGATGGTGTTGCCCCGACCCCCTGGCCCTGGAGGTGATGGGTGAAGATAGTCTCTATCCGCCTCTCTCAACATCACCCTTACCTCATCTGCCGAGCACAGCCTTCCGGGAACGTCACAGGAGGGCCACACCATTTATATTAGCGCTGTTTGTGCCATAGAGATCAATGGGAAAACCTGTTAGTATGACAATGCAGTGTTATTGTTAACAGAAACTATAACAACTACATGAAGGCATTTCACTTCAAAATATATATATGAACAGGCCTAATTTGGTGGGACAATGACACTAAAACCCAAAATTAGCTAACACTAATAAATAAATAAAATGATGACAAATGAATTTTGGTTTTATATACTGAGTATATTATTAAACCTGCCTTCATTAAACATGAAAATGTCACTAGATAATGAGAACTGAAAAGTTTAATATTTCAATGATATCAGTTAATCTTTGGAAGACCCTAACATACTAAAAATAACACTACAATAAGTTTAAATTTGTTTACATCAATTAATGCAATAATTATTATGAACTAATAATGAGCATTTTTACAGTATAAACTTAAATATACATTAATAATAATAATACACCTATATACTAATTGTACTAATATAACTTTATACTAATATAAATATAACTTGTTTAGAATAGATTAGCTAATTTAACAGAAAATATTACAAATGCAATTTATAAATGCAATTAAAGTATTGTTTATTGTTAGTAAATGATAGCCAGTGATTAAAAAAGTAAAGTTATTATAAAAGTTACCTTTTTGTAGTTGTAGTTTTCAGTATATTTAGTTTGTATACAAACTACAAAACACTGTAAAAACCGATTGTCAAAGGATGAAAATGTAATGACAGCTAAACTAATACATATTTATTCTACAATATCTCTGGCATAGATTACTCGATTCACCCAGCATGGTAATAGTCCATGTGATATTTACGCTTTTTTCTTCCAGCTCTAAAAACATCCAGCTTCTAGATACAAATTCAAACATGTTTTCTTGTGCGTATTAAATGACAGACTGTTGGTTTGTCCTCAGATACCTGGCAAAGCTGTCATCAGTGGGGAGCATCTCTGATGAAGAAACCTGCGAGAAGCTCAGAGGACTCATCCAGAGGCAGGTTCAGATCTGCAAGCGTAACGTGGAGGTGATGGACGCGGTCCGCCGGGGCGCCCAGCTCGCTATCGACGAGTGCCAGTTTCAGTTCCGCAACCGACGCTGGAACTGCTCGACGCTAGAGAGTGTTCCTGTGTTCGGCAAAGTGGTCACACAAGGTAAGTAGCATCACATTTAAATGGACATGAAGCCTGCTCTGCTGAAAACCATGGGGGTGCGTAACTCTAATCCTTCCCTCGCACTTTGTAACATTCTTCTCGTGGGTCAAAATGACCCGAAGCCCTAAAATTTTGGGAGATTTTTTTATATTTTTTATTAACCATTAAATTACTAGAGTTTATCAACAAATAATAAATAATTTAAAGCACATTCTTCATATTTTTTCAACTTAAATTCAAAATAACTCACAATTTCATGCATAACCCTTTTAATTCAGCTAAAAATATCTTACATTGTCTTTGCCAACCTCTTGTGGAAAAACATAATATAACATGATGTGTCTTGACTCTTGCCACTAGATGACCTTATAGCTCTATATGGATCAAATGAGCTGTTCTGCTGGGTCCTAACGTCATTTATCTTCCGTATGCATTTAGATACAAATGTAAACATTATACAACATGTTTTATTTGGTAAAGTTTTAGCATTTTTAGTTTGAAGTTTGAAAAAGTCCTAGGGTCCAATCCAATGAACACTCAATAAAAAAAATATAAAAAAAAGAGTTCCGGGTCAAAATGACCCGAGGGAAGGATGAGGGTTCATGTTTGCTTATTTCTGTCACAGGTACCAGAGAAGCTGCATTTGTGTACGCCATATCTGCTGCTAGCGTAGCCTTTGCAGTGACCAGAGCCTGCAGCAGTGGAGAGCTGGACAAGTGTGGCTGTGACCGCAATGTGCACGGTGTCAGTCCAGAAGGTATGTGTACTTTCTTTGAATAACAATTATGATGATTAATCATTAATATTGCTATGAAACCACAATTATTATTCTTGCATAGACTGAATAGTGAAAGTTCTGGTCATTAAAAGCAGCTTATTAACCCAAGAAATGCCCACTTGGATAGGAAATGCCCACTTGGATAGGAAGATGCTGTTTTGCAGGATCTGAAACAGATTGAAGTGATAACTGTCACAATTCAAACATACACAAGAAATATGTTGATGGATGGATGGATGGATGGATGGATGGATGGATGGATGGATGGATGGATGGATGGATGGATGGATGGATGGATGGATGGATGGATGGATGGATTATGATGGATGGATGGATGGATCTGAAACAGATTGATAATGGACAATAAAAATAAACTGTGTATTCTCTAACAAATGATTGCACAATATTTTAAACATACATTCTGAAACAGAAATATGTTTATATTTATATAATGATATAATAATAATGATTATTATTATTATTATTATTATTATATTGTCAGCCCTAATAACTTTAACTAAGAGTTTAAGACAAAAACAAAACACACACACACACACACACACACACACACACACACACGTTTGAAAGATTGCAGACTATTCATATTCTTAACTAAAACTAAATAAAAACCCAGCTGAATATACATTTCCTGTATATGGATCTCTAGTTGTTAATAAGTGGCTCAAACTAAACTATAAATGACATTCAAAGATTAGATTTTACTAACCTGCAAAACTTTGTTAGAATGATGATTTACCAGATGGCCTCATAAAACTCCAGATTTCTCGTTACACTTCTCCATCCTTGACCGTCTTTATATCAACAGGTTTCCAGTGGTCAGGATGCTCAGATAATATTGCATATGGGGTTGCTTTTTCCCAGTCGTTTGTGGACATCAGGGAACGAAGTAAAGGACAGTCCTCCAACAGAGCCCTAATGAACCTTCATAATAATGAGGCAGGGAGGAAGGTAAGAGGCTTCACAAACATCACCTTTGAAAGGTTTTGTGATTTCACGATGTTATTAAATGACACTTCTTTCACCATTTGAAGGCGATTCTCAACCACATGCGAGTGGAATGCAAGTGCCACGGTGTTTCCGGCTCTTGTGAGGTGAAGACCTGCTGGAAAGCAATGCCACCGTTTCGCAAAGTGGGCAACGTCATCAAGGAGAAATTCGACGGCGCCACAGAAGTGGAGCTGCGTAAGGTGGGCACAACCAAGGTCCTGGTTCCACGGAACTCGCAGTTCAAGCCACACACAGACGAAGATCTAGTGTACCTGGACCCGAGCCCAGACTTCTGTGAGCACGACCCCAGAACGCCAGGCATCCTGGGAACCGCAGGACGTTTTTGCAACAAGACCTCGAAGGCCATCGACGGTTGCGAGCTCATGTGCTGCGGTCGCGGATTCCACACGGAGGAGGTGGAGGTGGTCGACCGCTGCAGCTGCAAGTTCCACTGGTGCTGCTACGTCAAGTGCAAACAGTGTCGCAAGATGGTAGAGATGCACACGTGCCGGTGATCCAGATGGCAGAACGTTCCCTCAACACTTCCCTACATGCACAGGGAAACTAGGCAAATACACAGAAGGGAGGACAGAGACATTCCCAGGCATTTCATGCAACGATAGAGGAACATGTCATACATGAGGCATATATATCTGACATCCCAATTGAGAGTATTTTTCTCTCTCCTCGTTCTGTTTTTATTGCAGTTGCTCTCTTATTTTTATATATATATATGTATATTTTTTAACTTATTGCAATCGAATAGAGAGTGAATTTTTAATGTGATTGGGAACGGGGTTACTGACAGACATTGACCCGGCGGGATCAGGGGCACATGGATATGGAGAAAGGTCAACGTTTAAAAGCCTTTTCATCGTTAATGCTGCTTTAGGGTTTCATCTTGAAAGATGGACTAACCGAACTATCGAACACTACATGCTGAGATGCAGTCCAGGCGTACATGTACTTTCCATACTCGTTCCTGTGATGCTGCTTGAATTCGAGAATCACTCACCGATAGCGTATACAGCTGAGTGTTAAAGTGAGCCCTGCTTTAGAAGGGATGCGAACCAACTCCAAACAAGACGGAGTGGAGATATTACAAGTGTTAACAAGCTGTTCAAAAGGGGCGCTTTGAAAATTAAAACTCGTAGCTAGTGACGCAGACAGATCATTGGTGATGAGCTGTAACCATGCATCTGGCGCAAAACTGACAAACATAAATTGTTTACCCGCTTGGGATGCTTGGACCATGGATTCTGTGCACGATGACTCTAGCACTTTTCCTCTCCAGACGCACATATCACAAATAAACAAATCCCCCAGCATTCCCCACTCCATTAGTCAGACAGAGTGACTGAATTATTTATGGCGACTATGTACGATACCATAACTCCAAGCTTCTCTATAGTACAACTTGCTATCCAGTATGCTTTTAAAAGAAACATAGGTTTGTAAAGACTTATACACTGAAGAGGACTATATTTCATATGAATGTATGTTAAATTGAAATATATGCTGTGTCAAAGACTGACATCCTTGTGCTTGTGCTTATTGCTTATCCTTAGCTAACTAGCTTCACCAAAAAGACCACACTGACCAATCTAGTCTTTTTAGCGGGTACTATAGTTTAACAGTCTTTATGAATGTAATTTGACATTTACATTTATTCATTTAGCAGATGCTTTTATCCAAAGCGACTTACAACTGAGGTATACAGGAAATAATCCGTCATAAAGGGGCAAAAACAAAAACATAAAAAGTGCTTGAAATACCAAGTTTTGACATTATTCCCTCCTTATGCTACTCTAAGTAGAGGAAATATATATATATATATATATTTTTTTTTTATATATTTTTTTTTTTTTTTTATTTAGTTTGATGGGTTTCACTCTAGGATGAAAATATACATTTTGTAAAGTTTGCTTTCTGTCATTCTGTCCTCAAGTCGTTCCAAACCCGTAATACTTTTGTTTATCTTCAGAACACAAATTAAGATGTTTTTGATGAAATCTGAGAGCTTTCTGTCCCTCCATTGACAGCTACACGACTACCACTTTTGACGCTTCAAAAAGTTAATAAAAGAGATCATAAAACTAATCCATATGAATTGAGAGGTTTAGTCCAAATTTGAATTTAGGCTTTTATTCACATAAACATTCATCAACGCATACATCACGTGTGAGAACCAATGAGGTTCATTCTCATGTTACGTAGCACGTTTGAGCTTCAGCAAGAACCAATGAGTTTCATTCTCGTGTTATGCGGCACGTTTGAACTTCCTCAAGAACCAATGAGGTTCATTCTCGTGTTACGCGGCACGTTTGAGCTTTAGCAAGAACCAATGAGGTTCATTCTCGTGTTACGCAGCACGTTTGAGCTTCAGCGAGAACCAATGAGGTTCATTCTCGTGTTACGCATCACTTTTGAGCTTCAGCGAGAACCAGTGAGGTTCATTCTCGTGTTACGCAGCACGTTTCAGCTTCAGCAAGAACCAATGAGGTTCATTCTCGTGTTACGCAGCACGTTTGAACTTCCTCAAGAACCAATGAGGTTCATTCTCGTGTTACGCATCACTTTTGAGCTTCAGCGAGAACCAATGAGGTTCATTCTCGTGTTACGCAGCACGTTTGAGCTTCAGCGAGAACCAATGAGGTTCATTCTCGTGTTACGCAGCACGTTTGAGCTTCAGCAAGAACCAATGAGGTTCATTCTCGTGTTACGCAGCACGTTTGAGCTTCAGCAAGAACCAATGAGGTTCATTCTCGTGTTACGCAGCACGTTTGAGCTTCAGCAAGAACCAATGAGGTTCATTCTCGTGTTACGCAGCACGTTTGAGCTTCAGCATTACAAGGTAATGCCATAAACCATAAAACAACTGCATGCATTTTGATTTCAACAGTTATACAGCTTAAATAATACGCAAGTTATTCAGGAATAAATGCAAAGTGATCAAATTTGTTATAAAATGATATTCTTAATTTATTTTAAATCATCCAAATAGTTATTTTTTTTATTGCTTGCACTTTATTTTACAGTACATTACAGTGTACTTACCTAAGAAAGTACTGGGTAATAAGGAAACTACATAGGCTAAAGTTAGGTTTAGGGGTAGGTTCAGGGTTAATACCTAGTTTGTACTCAGTTATTGTAATTACTGTAATAAGTACAGGGAACAGGACTGTAAAATTTACAGAAGAAATCCATCCATCAATCCATCCATCCACCCATCCATCATCTTCCGCTTATCCGGGGCCGGGTTGCAGGGGCAACAGTCTAAGCAGAACTAACCAGCCACCCTTCGGAGAAAGCTCATTTCGGCCGCCTGTATCTTGTCCTTTCGGTCATGACCCACAGCGCATGACCATAGGTGAGTAGGAACATAGATTGACCGGTAAATCTTTGCCTTACAGAGCTCAGCTCCTTCTTCACCACGACAGACCAGTAAATCGACCGCATTACTGCAGAAGCTGCACCGATCCGTCTGTCAATCTCCCGTTCCATCCTTCCCTCACTCGTGAACAAGACCCCAAGATACCTGAACTCCTCCACCTGAGGCAGAAACTCTCCACCAACCTGAAGTGGGCAAGCCACCCTTTTCCGACTGAGAACCATGGCCTCGGATTTGGAGGTGCTGATTCTCATCTCAGCCGCTTCACACTCAGCTGCAAACCGCCCTAGTGCACGCTGAAGGTCCTGGTCTGAGGAGAGCAACGCGACAACGTCATCCGCAAAAAGCAGCGATGAAATCATGTGGTCCCCAAGCCGGACACTCTCTGGCCCTTGGCTGTGCCTAGAAATTCTGTCCATAAAAATTATGAACAGAACCGGTGACAAAGGGCAGCCCTGCCGGAGTCCAACATGCACCGGGAACAAGTCTGACTTCCTGCCGGCAATGTGAACCAAGCTCCTGCTCCGGTCGTACAGGGACCAAACAGCCCTAAGCAAGGGGCCCCGTACTCCCAGAGCACCCTCCACAGGACGGCAGAAGAAATTAATACTTTTATTCATCAAGGACACATTAAATTCAGTGACAGTAAAGACACTATTACATTTTGTAATTTTGACACTATTTCACCATTACATTTATGGTTAAATGCAGTCTTGGTGAGCATAAGAGAATTCTTAAAAAAAAAAAAAAAAAAAAAAACATTATTACTGAGCCCAAACTTTTGAACAGTACAAGGGGAAATATGAAATCACCTACTATCAGGTTAGCCACACCTACTATGACAAAGATTCTCAGAAAAATTCAGTAACATTACCAATAGCATCTTTTCTATTCTGCTTTACAGACCGATGTAATGGTTTAGGCATCAGGGCAGTGCCAGTCAGGCAGCTGCCTAGTGACACAGTCTAACTCACAGAGCCATGCCATCATGCCAAGAACAATAAATATTTATAGAAACTATTCATGGAATAATGACAGGAATGAAGGTTGTTGGACACGCATAAATGTGGTTTGGTGCTGCAACAAAGCGGCCCCAGAGATGACTTTCGTAAGCACCACTTTACTGTTGCCCAACAGATTGCATTAAGTACCATATTTCCAAAAAAAAAAAAAAAAACAACAACAAAAGCAACAACAACAACAACAAAAACAACAATATTCCTATATCATTGAATACACTACCATTCAAAATGTTGGGGTCTGTAAGATTTATGATTTTGAAACAAGTCTGCATTTATTTGACCAAATATACTGTACAATTTTAAATAACTGTTTTCCATTTTAAAATATTTTAAAATAGAATTTATTCCTGTGATCAAAGCTGAATTTTCAGCATCATTACTCCAGTCTTCAGTGTCATATGATCCTTCAGAAATCACTCAAATCTTCATATTAGATGCTCAAGAAACATTTCTGATTAAAATGTTGCAAACACAGAGTCCTCCATTGTTAACCCAAACAGATATTCCCAACCAGAACTCACACTACTGGCTGAGCGAATGTTGTTGTGTCCATCCCAGTCAGGCCACTTAAACGAACAGTTCCATTTGGTGCAGAAATAATAGACTTCACCTTTAAATGCATATAGAAAACATGGTAAATAAAGCATGACTGCATAAATGGCTGCTACATCTAATGTTCAGGCTGCTCCACTCCACCCTTGGTGTGGGATACTACGGTCTACCCGATCAAGGGCCTAACTGTCTGACGGGTAGATTACACCCTCCGGTTTCTTTTCAAATGAGCTGATGCATTTTACCTCTAATTGACGTTGCATATGTCATCAAACCACCTCTGGCTTTTTCCAGCTGTTGGAAAACTGTGAGAGCGTGCGCATGAGCGTAGTCTAAACCAATCCAACCATATCATTTTATATGTACATTTTAAAGCCTGCTTCCATATTCCTGGGTCATGCCAATGTCTGTTACTAATAAACTGCTTTGAAGAACAGGGAGATGTGGTTTAAGAGAGGAGGGTTTGTCTTTTATTGTGCACTGGGATATTAAAGCAGGGGGCATTTCTTTGGATGCAGGCTGGAGAAATCATGGCGAAATCCTCATAATATCCAGCACATCCTGTGTTTGTGGAAGTAGAGATATTGGGGCTGAAAACACTGCACTGCTTTGCTGCATGGTTTCGAAATATCTTCTGTAACATGCAGACATGCTTTACTAACATGGATGTTTCAGGGTGATTTTTTAACACCTAAAACAAGACAATCTCTGTGAGGGGTAAGAAATTTCTCCTATGGCTATTTTGGGACAAATATGTGGGCCAGAATGTGAAAAAAATCAGTGTGTATGAGAATAGATGTAAAATGTGCTTGAGGGAGATTTCACTATGAGAAATCTAATCCTGTCAACAGAATGGCCCTGTCACCGCCTCTTTGATGGAAAATACCACACAGTAATTTAATATTTGGAAAGGCTTTTCCAGGGACATAGCATAATTATCAACCTACAATTCAATAAAGGAACTCAAAGATCAGGGGCTTTAGCCTTTCAGCTACTTTTAATATGACTTTGGGCTCTGAAGTCATCACAGGAACATTTGTTTGATTAGCCAAGACATGAAAGTCAATGGCAAATATGCTATTTGTGGCCATAAATCTATGCATTTGTACATGAATGTGAATATGAATATATAATAAAAAAATCTTCATATACAAATAAAAAAAAAAAAAATATACATACATACATACATACATACATACATACATACATACATACATACATACATACATACATACATACATACATACATACATACATACATACAGTATGGCCCTTATAAATAAAAATGTACTGTATATATAATTTAAATACATTCTATTTTATAGAAAAAAAAATCAAATATATAACAAACAAACAAATATATAAATTTATATAACATAAAATAAAATAAGTTCAAAATGATATTTGTATATACATAAAAATAAAAACTAGTGCTGGGCAATCGATTAATCATATCCAAAATAAAATATAAGTTAAAGTATATTTAATAAAATATAATTAACATTTAAATATAAAAATAAATATAGAATTTACTTTTATAATTTTTCATAAAAATAAATGTAAACAAATATATTACAAAAATAACACACATATACATATACATACATTATATATATATATATATATATATATATATATATATATATATATATATATATATACACACACACACACACACACACACACACACACACACACAGGTGTAAAATCAAGCACTAGGCATGCAGACGCTTCTACAAACATTTGTGAAAGAATGGGTCGCTCTCAGGAGCTCAAGCGTGATGTCGTGATAGGCTGCCACCTGTGCAATAAGTCCATGTCCGTGAAATTTCCTCACTACTAAATATTCCACGCTCAACTCTTAGTGGTATTATAACAGAGTGGAAGCAATTGGGCAAACACCAGAACATAAACTCACAGAGTGGGGTCAGCGCATGCTGAGGTGCACAGTGCACAGAAGTCACAACCTTTCTGCAGTCAATAGCTAGAGACCTCCAAACTTCATGTGGCCTTCAGAATAGCTCAAGAACAGTGCATAGAGAGCTTCATGGAATGGGTTTCCATGGCCGAGCAGCTGCATCTAAGCCTTGCATCACCAAGTGCAATGCAAAGCGTGGGATGCAGTGGTGTAAAGCACGCCGCCACTGGACTCTAGAGCAGTGGAGACATGTTCTCTGGAGTGACCAATCACGCTTCTCTGTCTGGCAATCCAATGGACGAGTCGGGGTTTGGAGGTTGCCAGGAGAACACGACTTGCCTGACTGCATTGTGCCAAGTGTAAAGTTTGGTGCAGGGGGAATTATCGTGTGGGGTTGGGGTTGGCCCCTTAGTTCCAGTGAAAGGAACTCTTAATGCTTCAGCATACCAAGACATTTTGCACAATTTCATGCTCCCAACTTTGTGGGAACAGTTTGAGGATGGCCCCTTCCTGTTCCAACGTGACTGCGCACCAGCAACGTCTATAAAGACATGGATGAGTGAGTTTGGTGTGGAGGCACTTGCATGGCCTGCACAGAGTCCTGACCTCAACCCAATAGAACACCTTTGGGATGAATTAGAGCGGAGACTGCGAGCCAGGCCTTCTTATCCAACATCAGTGCCTGACCTCACAAATGCGCTTCTAGAAGAAAGGTCAAAATTTCCCATAAACACACTCCTAAACCTTGTGGAAAGCCTTCCCAGAAGAGCTGAAGCTGTTATAGCTGCAAAGGGTGGGCCAACTCCATATTAAACCCTATGGGTTAAGAATGGGATGCCATTAAAGTTCATGTGCATGTAAGGCAGACGTCCCAAAACTTTTGGCAATATAGTGTATAAATGAATACATTATATGCGTTGGTTACTGATTACAAAATCATGTATATAAACAAACTTTGGAATTCAAATATTATCCACATTTACCATCTTTAATAGAAATGACAAAATTCAAATTGAGCTCATCTGGTGAATTCAAACTGTGAAGTTTGAGTCAGAGTACTAATTTATCCACTTACGTTTCACACTGCAGTAAAACTTGGGAGGACATGGGGGGAATGAGTCTGCAGAGAAAGGCATAAGTTCACCAAAGGTCTGGAAGAATGATTCCAGGAGTGAAACAAGCGCTCCTCTCTCCTCCCAGGCCTTCCTCAAAACTCACAGATCTCTACCAACATACTTCTCATATTAAAAGAAAACAAGTTACACAAATGAGACAGATGTTTCTTGTTTGTGATGACAGTTGCCATACTCCTCCCCCTCTTCCCTTACTTTTTTTTTTATTTATTTTTTTTTTATAAAGCATCAAGTTGTGCAATGACCCTGGGCCCTCATGAAGACATCATCATATAGATACCAAGTTCTGTTGCAGAATCAATTAGCATTCCTTCTGCATCGTTTTCACATTTTAGCAGGAATCATATTGGCTATACTTGTCTCAATTCATCTCAGCTCACCCTAGCAGTAATCTAATTTGACACTGCATTTTTCTCTATCACTGTTCTGCTGTAAATTCACCCATTACTGTCAAGAAACAAATACAATATCAATTGCCTTTAAAAGAGATAATCCTGAGAATTAAGTCATTTACAGAGGATGTAAAGTAATAGTTCATACAGAAATTAAAACACTGTCATCATTTACGTCTCTTGAAACTCGTATGACTTTTCTTCTATGGAATAATAATTTAAAAAAAGGTTGCTTTGAAAAATGTTGGCCAGTCAAGCTATACAAAGCAGTAACTATAGCACTATTAATTTATTATATTTTCACTTTTGTGTGCTCTTTTCCACAAAAATGCTAGTTACTGTTATGCAAACAGGCTTCATATGCATTTAAGACTAAGGCTTGATTAAAACGAACGTTTGGTTTGATTAAAACGAACCCTGGTGCGCTTGCTCTGTTAGGGTGCTTTCACACTTGGTTCGATTGCCTGGACCAAACCCGAGTTCGAATGCTCCCCCCTCCCCCCGCTGGACTGTGTTCATATTATATTATTTGGGTCCGAACCAGGGTGAGTTTGTGTCAAAGCAGGTAACAACGGCGAGCGAGGTGGTGGCAAAATGATTAGCGTTGCTCACCTCACTTTTATACTTTTGTTTTTGTTACCAAAGCTTCAGTACGTAATGGCACTTGCGTCTATCTGCTGCGAATGTACTGCAAATGCTCTAAAGAACGCTGAAGACGAGCAGAAATTATATCTACAGCTCTCTGCTTGCAGTATGTCAGTCATACTCCTCAGGAAAAGAGTGAAACACACACAAAACACATTTTTATCAAATCATACGTCATAATAACGGTTCACTTCCGCGATTTAGTACGATTGCGATCACATCAGCAGCAAACCGTACTGTTGTTCACATGAACCAAACCCCAGACCACCTTTTTAAATGGACTTGGGTACGGTTCGCACCCGAGTTCGGAAGACAGAGTTCACATCATCCAAACAAACCGAACTCTGATGTCAATCGAACCCAGGTGCGCACCAAACAAGCGGACGAGAACGCTGAAAGATGGGTCTTGGTGCTCTTCCAAACAAACTCTGGTGCGGTTTGAATAAAATATGATCGCAACATGGACCAAAGACATGTAAACAAACCAAAAACAGGACATGATGTCACAAGATGCGACCTTAAAAAGGACAGAGTGCTCAAGCATACCTGTTTTTCTCATCATAGTTGTGATGTTGCCCGTCACAGTTCGGTACAGGCATCAGGACCACGTCTCCTCGCAAGAGATCTTTGTTTGTGTGATGGGGGGGATTCCTGCCGCTGTTTTGACTCTTTTACACATTTTATAAGCTCTTTGCGAGTTCTCAGCTGGTCAAAATATCATCATATGTAGGCTACACACATACAACGAGTGCATTTTTCCTAGGACACAGCATTGTTTTGGATGTTCGGTAAGTTCCGTCACAAAATATATGCAATAAAAGCCAACCAATCAGGCTGTGAACATATCCCTATGCCTTTGGGTTTGGTGTTAAAATGCCAGTGTGAACGCTAAGCAGAGCAGGACAATTTTTTTTTACATTTTTTATCTGGACCAAACAAACCAAACTACATAGACACATAGAAACATAGACTGTAAAAAAAATATGGACATAGTGTCCATGACATCACCCGTAGGTTTCTAAAGAGCATTTAAGTGTAAAGTCGGCCGTTGCCATCTTGGCAGCGTGTCACTCCCGGATAACTGAAAATGGGAAAAGAGGCGGGACATGGCTGGAGCTGAGGTGACATGATGACTAACAGACAGCAGACAAACAGCAATACACCGGTCACTCAAGTTGCCACGCCCTTAATTATGCAGATTTAAAGGGTAATATAATTTAAACGAATGAATATAATAATAAATAAAACAACACCCCCTCCCCTCCTCCCCTCAGGTTGTCATGAAGGGCAAAATTAGCTATATAGACAAAAAACACTTTTTGTACCAGGCTGTAAACAAGTTTTTTTTCTGCTGTAAAGTTGGGCATTTTAACAATGAGATTCTGCTCTCTTTTGGAGCTTCAAGAGAAGGTGTGATCACCCTAAAACACAATTAGTGCACCTTTACACTCAACAACCCCCATTTTGAGTTAAACACTAATGGTTGTGAACAGCATGGATGACTTTAATGATTGAAGTTGGGAAGCGGCGCAATAAAAAGTATTGTTTTAGCATGAACCACAGGGAATTCCTCAACACTGGCTCATCCATCATGTAGTGATATATAAGGCCTTCTAGCCCGATGCAAGCCCCTCTCTGCCCGGCAGTCAGGAATCTAAATTTGTATCCACATATCTTAGTGCTGATGCAATTACTAAATCTATGGAGGTGCTTTCCATGTGGCCAGATATCAGACCGTGTGATCGGACACAGGTGTAGGGACTGAGATCACGAATACCAAAATAAAAAAAGAGGATATGGCTGTAAACAGGCCTTACACTTAATCCATCAAACGCAGCCATTCCGTCTTACCAACTGAGATCTCCCAAACACCTGCACTGCAACTGCATGCTGGTATCTCTAGTTTGGACATGGTTGTCCTGCATCCATGATATGGAAGCATGGTCAGAGAGCTGAGCCGCTTAGCAGGCGGGACAGGCTGTCAACAGATAAGCTAAGGGTTTATGGATAGATGGGACAATCTAACACACCTGAGGGGTACTTATTCATTCAGTGGTGACCGAAGGAGACAGCCCATGGATGCGACATGTATCTGAACACCACGAGAGAACTGGCGTGACATAATAAACTAAACTGAGGGATTAGCGGAGTCACTGCTGGATTCTCTGCACTCAAAACATACTTCCTTCACTGTGGAGAATATGGCAACACTTTACAAATAAGGATACGTTTGTTAACATTAACTACATAACATGAACTAACAATAACTAAAATGAACTTACATTAACAGCTGTATTTTAATTAACATTAAAAGGCACAATATGCAATTTTCGGCGCTAGCGGTCACTTATTTAAAACAAAGGCATATCTTGATGAATGATTTCACGGAAACATGGTTGTCTTCACCTCTACAGCCAGTGGAAAAGAATCAGACTGTACTCAGGCAGAAATCATGTTCATGGATGAGCTAATGTATTAAAGATTTATTAACGTTACGGTAGTATGACGCAGGGTGAGACTGAAAGGATGGAACAAGGCTGCTGGAGAGATTACTAATGAGAGACAAGCACGACACACGGCTTGAGAGCAGTGGAGCTTTTATTCTGCTGCAGACGAGCACTTACACTTCTGCTCGTGTGTATGTGTGGTAACGCAGCGCTGTTTTATGTTAGATACACCTGAGTGTGTTGAAAGTTATGTTATAATGCTACTCTGTGCATTCGCTCGGCGGCTGCTATGAGACACTTGTTCACACTGCAGTGAGCTAGATTGGTATTAGGCATGGTAAAACATGGTACTCGCGGTAAATCAAGAAAGCCAGATTTAAACAACAAGACTGTGTTGAGCTGTATAACAATTAGTTTTCTGTCCATCAATGTATCCAAACAGTTGCTCACCTAATAAAACACATATTAAAGCGTCTTGGCGTTTCCATGGTTTCTACAAAATTAAACCGGAAACCGAGGATAACACAGGTATGATGTAGGCGACACACGATCCGTGTCCTGGTTAAAATTGTTTATTTCTCTGGATTTAAACATTCTTGGAAACATTTGGGATAATGCAAGTACACAAGCTTTAAATGTAACTCATTTCAAAGTTGCCAAATGTTGTGACGTCATTAACAAATGAAGACATTTCAGAAGTCGGCGGAGAAACACACTCAAATGTATTTGGATTGATTGATAAATATGTAAACCTGGTTGAGTGTTTAAAACACATTCAGTTTTTAAATAAACTTACAGATTTATTAGCTGTCCATTTTAGATGCAATTCAAATATATAAATGTTTTTTTTGGGCCTAAATTTGCCTAAAGAGTGCAGTTGAGTAACAAACATGCTCATATTATTCATAAATGTAACCATCTAAACCAAAGGAACCAAAAAAGTAGTAGCAAAGACCAATATTAGCTATATTTCATGTTTTTTAAAAGACGAAAGGCCAAGTGTGAGAGACTAACATGTTCCCAAAGACGATCCAACATAAAGAAAGCCTGCGTTTTCTTGCAGTGCAGGCGTGGTGTGTGCGCAAGACTTGAGTTTAAGCACTGCTTGTTGCCACGTTACAGATGGCCAAAGGGTGGCGGGGAGCAGGGGATGTGGGTTTTGATTTAAGACTCTGTAATATTTCAACGCTCATAGCTGTCGCAGTCCACAGCCTAACCTTTCAACACATCCCAAACGTGTTTGGCTTTGACTGGCACATCTGAGGCTTCAACCCAGCCCTCTCCTGGCTTATCTGCGGCTTCATCGCTTGACATGCGGACTTACGCTTGACACCTCAGTGACAACACCATCACTGAAAGACATGGAGTTGCATTTGTCACCTCCACCGCTAATATTTATGGGTCTTTGGAGGCTTACGTGATTCTTACGGCCTTCCAGGTTTAGCCTTTGGCTCTAATTGGCCCTTCAGGCATGATGAAGAGAAATGCCATCCTGCGGGAGACATCACAACGCTCTCCAAGAAGAGCATGGCAGAGCAAAGAAACGAACGTCAAACCTAATGTTTGCTTTGGATGAGAATCAGCATTTGGGACAGGAGAGATCCAAGAGCACTGGACAGCTTGGACAATCTGTTTAAGTCCAGCCCAGATGACAAATCACCCCTATTCTCAGATAAAAGTTGAACATTTCAGAATCATCCACCTGGAAATTGCGAGTGCAGAGCGTAAAGGGATGGGGTAGACCTGCATAGGATCACACCTCTGAGGATACACGTGTACAAGTCACTGAGTACAAACGCTTGCCCTCAAGAAACACACACATCTACCCTCTTAAAAGACAAAAGATGACTAGAACTAAAAGACCAAGTAAAGAAAACGTGAAAGGATAGATCTGTAAAATCTGAATAGTAATGCGTAACTGAAGGTACAATTCAAAAAGATGCAGGAAAAAAGGAATTTTTCATATCACAGTAGCGGCCAAAACAAAAGTAATGTCCTAGGGCAACTGACATCTTCACACTTTAAATCAAACATTATTTTAAAAAATGCATTAACAGGGTTTCTGCAGCTTTGTAAATTTAAGACCAATTAAAATAAATTAAGGAATAGATTGACGGAAACTCGAGTTGCATTAGTTTTCTCCATTACTTTACATTTTTTTAAACAGCTTAAATATTTGAATAGCTCTGCTCCCAAACACTAGAATATGGAAATAACTTTTACTGTACCTTCTGATCACACTGCAACAAAAGTGATGTTCTTTTTCAGTAGTTTTGCGATTTTTGTGAACCATTTACTCAGTGTGAACTGACCCGTTCTACTTTTGATTTATTCATCCAAAAGTTCACAAATTCAGTGACATTTTGCATAATACAGAAAATTATTTCTATGAATGGATTCTGCGATTCCGTACCCGTTTTCAGCATTGCAGAAATCATAGGGCCCTACTTTATTGCCAGGATATTGAATTTAAGACTGCCTCTACTCCAATTTAAGACATTTTAAAGGGCTTAAATTGTAGGTCAAATTAATTCCACAGTGGAAACCCTGATTAAAGATGTCATAAGCATATTGCTTGTGCTTGGAGTCGACCGTTTTATTTGTGATTACACAAAACATGCCATAATTTTAGTCCAGGATGTCATATGAAGAAATTTTAACATGAAAAAAAAAAAAAAAAAAAAAAAAAAAAAAAAAAAAAAAGAGTATAACCGATGATGCAGTCAATGTGTACTTTTTTCTCTTTTTTTGCATATTAAATCATTTTAGCTGTAATTTCCCAAATAATTAGTCAGATCAACACCTTAACCAAGTTTAGTGTTTTGTTCTTTGTTTCCTCATATTTTGATTGTTTAACAGTTATTAAAAACAAATATATAAACAAAGTTACTGAACATCTAAAACCAGCAAAGGCAGTATAAAAAAATACTGTAATAACACATTACTACTAGTAAAATTTTTTGTTCACATTATAGAGAATTTACTATTATTATTATTATTATTATTATTATTATTAGCATAACGGTAATAACTAGAAAACACGCTTAATTGTGATGAAAATAATAGCACACAATGCAAAAAAAAAAAAAAAAAAAAAAAAAAAAAAAAAGAACAACCTTAACTGACTTTAAAGACTTGATTTTCTAAGAAATAACAATGAAACCTTAATTCTTCCCTTTGATTTCTGGAGTGAAATGCGACCTGGGCAGATTCACCCGATGACGGCAGCACAGCTGGTGATGTTTTCATAACAATCATCATCTGCATCAGAGTTCTGGCACAGCTGTCAGTAGGGCCAACCTGCACACTGATAATGATGCTGATAATGAGTGAAGTCCTGCAGGTGGACACCCCCACCAACACAACATTCCACACTTCATAATTCATGACTTTCTGTGCCGTTTAAAACAAGTATACGCTGACAGCAGTCACGTAAACCACTCAAAGAATGTGTTAACTCGTTCACCTCAGATTCATTTGTAAATATTGAGTGGACGGTCTCACAAAACACCAAAGACGACTGAAAGATTAAATTAGTTTAAATAAATTGTTTAAAAAAAAAAAAGTGTTGTCAACATGCATCTTTAAAAAAGAATGGCTGTGTGAATGCGGCAACTGTGCCAAAACTGCAATGATCACACATGAAGTGTGAAACCAGTCTTAACCTTGTTTAACTTATAGATAGACTTCACCCAAAATTTTTAATTCTGTCATGAATTCCTCACTCTTGTTGCTCCAAACCCGTAAGACTTCCGTTCATCTTCGGAACTCAATTGAAGACTAGATTTCCGTCCCTCCATTGACAGCTACACAACTACCACTTTGACGCTTCAAAAAGTTCATAAAGAGATCATAAAACTAATCCATATGAGCTGAGCGGTTTAAAAAAAAAAAATGTATCAAGAGACTCGATCACTTTATATGATTAACAGATTTAGTTTTGTTTTTTTTATTCACATATGAACATTGACCAGCGAACATAAACAGAAGCTCAACCGAACCTGCTTGATGCGCAAGAATGATACTCAAACGTGCCGCGTGACACGAGAATGAACCTCATTGGTTCTCGCTGAAGCACAAACGTGCTGCGTAACACGAGAGTGAACCTCATTGGTTCTCGCTGAAGCTCAAACGTGATGCGTAACACGAGAGTGAACCTCATTGGTTCTCGCTGAAGCTCAAAGCGTGATGCGTAACACGAGAGTGAACCTCATTGGTTCTCGCTGAAGCTCAAACGTGATGCGTAACACGAGAGTGAACCTCATTGGTTCTCGCTGAAGCTCAAACGTGATGCGTAACACGAGAATGAACCTCATTGGTTCTTGCTGAAGCTCAAACGTGATGCGTAACACGAGAATGAACCTCATTGGTTCTTGCTGAAGCTCAAACGTGATGCGTAACACGAGAATGAACCTCATTGGTTCTTGCTGAAGCTCAAACGTGACACGAGAATGAACCTCATTGGTTCTTGCTGAAGCTCAAACGTGATGCGTAACACGAGAATGAACCTCATTGGTTCTTGCTGAAGCTCAAACGTGACATGAGAATGAACCTCATTGGTTCTTGCTGAAGCTCAAACGTGCTGCATAACACGAGAATGAACCTCAACTGATGTGTGTTGATGAAGGTTTATATGTGAATAAAAGCCTAAATTCAATCTGTTCATCATATAAAGCGATTGAGTCTCTTCAGAAAATTTGGACTGAACCGCTCATTTCAGATCAGTTTTATGATCTCTATGAATTTTTTGAAGCATCAAAGTGGTAGTTGTGTAGCGGTCAATGGAGGGACAGAAAGCTCTCAGATTTCATCAAAAACATCTTAATTTCTGTTCCAAAGATGAACGAATGTCTTATGGGTTTAAAACAGCATGAGTGCGAGTAATTAATGACAGAATTCAAATGAAAAGGGTTTAAAAGTTATACTGAATTACACAAATCCTGCTTAAATACTGCTATTATGAAGAAAATTTGAATGGATCTGTGAAAGTTATGCATTTACATTTGTGTACTGAAAGTTACTTGGGACAAAAGCATCTGATAAATTACCAATTATGTATTCCTCTTCTATGGTGAAAAAAAGTGTCCTATTCCTACATGCATGCATTTTCACATACAAAGACTGTATGCTCACTATACGTTCACTGCTACAGATCCCTGACAAAGAGGTCCCTGTCTGGTCATATAGCACACCCTGCTGGCAGAAAAGTGTTAAATCACAATACATCGCACTGATCAACACAGTCCTGCTGAGTCCAACAACAATTGCTGAGGCTGAAAAAAATTGCTATTTAACAAGTGAAAAATTGGTTTTGGGTTGAGATTCATTGTGGAGTCCAGCTTACAATGCATGTAGCACCTTAAGAAAGGGATTGGAACATGATAAAGGCAATTAAGGTATAAGTTTAATATTTTTTTTCTCAAAAGAATGCATATACAGTACAAAGGAGAGACTTCATACAGAGCATTTGGTTTCCACCAAAACAAAAACAAAACAAACATAACTAGGGAGGGGGAAAGACCGGATATCAAATCAATTCTGATCCACCCGTGTTGCACTATTAAACTTGGTTCAGTTGAGAGTTTAACGAGTGGTTATCTTGCACGACCACATAAATGTTCAAACTGTTGCTTTCTTTCTTAAAACAACAACAAAAAAAACAGGTGGA
Source organism: Paracanthobrama guichenoti (assembly GCA_018749465.1). NCBI lineage: Eukaryota > Metazoa > Chordata > Actinopteri > Cypriniformes > Gobionidae > Paracanthobrama > Paracanthobrama guichenoti. The sequence continues at coordinate 27,992,668 of CM031953.1, forward strand.
TCAGAAAATTGCTGGGATCCAGCCCATGAACAAAAGGAGTGAAATGAACCTTTGAGGAAAACAAAAATAAGATTAAAAAAAAAAAAAAAAAAAAAAAAAAAGAGGAAAAAAAATAATTTGGTAAAATAAAAACAACTGGAGCCTACAACAACTTTTGTCAGCTTACATTATTATTAATGTTAACCTATCCAAAGGAACCTGGAGGCTTACCCACATGCATCACAAGTTCTGGAAAACGCTTCCATGGTCCCTAGCAACGCATTAGAACACGCCACTTGTTCTGCTAACACTGTTAGAAAGTTCCCTGCTTGTGATAGACCAATTTCCTTTATATGAGGAGTCAAAGTTATCCACGGAAAACAACTGAACCATTTACAGGGCTTTTGTCTCGAATGCCTATTAAATGGGAATATTGGCAAAGAATAAGGAGCTATTTCTAAGCACTTCAGGTGATGTTGTTCAAGGGTGGAAGAGGGATTCTCGAAACACATTAATTATACAGTTTTACATATCTTGGGATAGTGACGTTTCCGATCAGGCCAGAGTGATTCAGTTGCCATTTTGAACACTGAACAAAATGTTTGCACAGCACAATGGAAACGGATACAACCTGAATCTACTTAAGACTTTAGCAACAGAGTGCCTGCGAAGCATTACTACTGTATGCGTTACATGAACCCACTTAAAATGTCAAAATTCAGCTGGCAAACCAAGGCAGCATCTCTAAATCTCACCATGAAGTACAGAAGTAAGACTCCTGGAATCAAAACTAGAAAAGGCCCTCTAGGTTTTTATATTAATGGGCATGTGGGTTGTGTGTTTTTTCGTGTGTATATGTATATGTGCATGTGTATGGTGGGTACTCTTTATATCTTTATTGCAGAGCAAATATTGAAACTCACTTCTTTTACACATTGCTTTTTAGAGTGTAAAGCTGTGGACCAGCCTTAGCAGAGCAAAGAAGGGAGGGGGAGATGGGAAACCGGGTGCTCATAGCAGCACACATTTACGCTTCTTCTTGGGCTCTGGGGGCTCCAGGGCTGCCAAAATCGCCTCATCAAATACGTTCTTTAGGCCTTTCTGTGAACACAAAGCAAGGGAGAGATGGACACTCAACATGGGTCAACACACAGAAAAGTAAATCAATGGGTGGGTTGGAAACAAAATCATTTCTTTTCACAGATGCAACATGATTGGATGACTTTGGACATAATAAAATGCAAAATATAATAGCATCATAGAAATAAGGATAAGAAGCATAAAATAAATTTCAATGTGCCATAAAGTAATATTTACAGTGGAACCAAGCAACGAAGACAGCAAATGGGAATACACCAAAAAGAGCAAAAGAATCAATTAGGAAGCTCTCTCATAACTAGGTCCACACAGAATTTATGCATTTTTGGCTTATTTTTGTATTTTAGAGTTGTTCCGATTCCGATACCAATACCACCGATACCACAACAAATTCTGGCATCGGTATCGGCGAGTACTTGAACCCATGTACCGAACAGATACCATATTCTTAAACAAGATCATAGACTGTAAAAGGTTATTATGACCGCTAACTTTGCCTAAACGCTGCATGGTTCTTCTTCGCTGCTCAGAATGCATTGCAAACACAGGAAGTTGTGCTGTGTTGCCAAAAGCAACCACTGTTTAGAGCAGCGAAGAAGAAATTAAAACTTGCTAGCAGTATGTCCGCTGTTTAGCAGTATTTCAGACTGGACCAACCAGCCAGTAAAACGGCGACTAGGGATGTCACAAGTACCGGTATTTCGGTACCAAGTCGGCACTGAAATTTTAAAAATGCGATGATACTAGCATTTCTGTAGTACCGACTCCCGAGTATATCCAGTAACTGTTACCCGCAGCTGCAGTCGCTTCCGTGTTTAAGCGCAGGGCTCCAGACTGCAGCCGAATATATATACTAGTGTCTGTGAATATTAAACTGCAAAATACCATTTAAATATTACTCCTGCAAATTCTGCGTCTCTGTGTGGATGCGCGGGCGCGCTCGTGGTCTTTGTAGTCTCTGCCGTGTGTCACTATATGAGGACACGAACGCATAAACCGTCACTTCATGAGCATTTACCGTTTCATTTGAGAAAACGCTCATCTCATGAACACAGACACTAAAAGGTCTTCACAGCAACCCGTCAAAATAAAAGCTTGGTTTAACGCGAAGAAATTGACAATATATTAGGCTAGATTTAGCTAGGTTTCTATATAATAATAATAATAATAATACGTCTCTACTACTACTACTAATAATAATAATAATAATGCCTAGATGATTGCTTATTTTTCACTTGTTTTGTTGTAAATCAGATTATTTTCTGATTAATATTTTTTTTTTATATTCCTAGATGTATTTGTTGCATTTGTTTTTATACAGTTATATTGTACAACTAAAATACCCTTTTCAGTTTGCGGTGTTAGATTTGGGGCTGCATTTGAAGTTCTTTTTCACTTAAGAAAAATAAGAAATATTGCTGTCAAATGCATGTCAGATAATAAAAATACTGTAATAAATACAGTAGTTCACTATGTATTTGTTCATGTTTAAGGGATAAGTCTGAAGCACACCATAAAATAATTATAGCAATTCATACAGAGCTAGCAGCGTATACAGATACACACCCAGGTATCGGATCAGTACTCGGAATCGGAACATCTCTATTAAAAAGGTAACATTTTTAAATTGAGCATGAAAGTTACACTTTTTGGCACCTAAAAGCGTAATAACATTAGCCAAACTACTCAATATGTGGGATGTGTTGAATGTTATGAATAATCAATTCTGCGGTTGTTTCAGCGGAGTTTCCATATGGGCCTGAAAATTACCTAAAGCTAAATTTGGTTTGCTTTACACATCCGACCAAAACTTTACACATCTCTATATATTAACTGCAACTAAGTTCAGACCCAGTGAACTGAGAGAAAAAAAAAGAAAAAAAAAACGGAATCAGCCATTCAGACGCAAAGTGTCAAACAAGAAAGTGGAAGTGCAAGCAAACACAGGCTCAGAGACTGAAGGGTTGGTGAGGTGAAGGGCTGGTCAAACAGAAACTCAAACCTCTGGGTGAAATAAACACAGACAAATGATCTGAGAGAATGCAACCTGCAGTGTGGATGTGTTAGACTGACTTCATCTGGCTGTAAAGAGCAAGAACATCACTTTCATGAAATTTCAGATCACTTTGTTTGTCGACAAGTCAGGTGACAGCTAAAGCAAGGGAGAGTACGTACAATGCGCTTTTCTGTGCAAATGCCCAGATTAGGGGCAAGGAGGAAGTGCTTGGCGCTTGGAAACAATAACCATGACATTGTTTGAGAAAATCGTCCTCAGAAGAGAAGTCTGAGAAGTTATTGTCTAGTCCAGCCCTGTTATGTCTCAAATAAAGGCTGTGACAAGGCCACACTGTGTGAGCTATAGTGAGAAGCATTTATCTGCAAACAACTGGTGGAAGGTAGATGTGGATTGTGCTTTGTGCAAAAAGACAGTGTGGGTAATGTTTAATAGTGTGCTATATGCATCCATTAAGTAGAAATTGAAGCAATTAAACTGCCTTAGCCAGTCACATATACATTGTTTACATTGGCATCAAAGTTGACCATGGTCATTTAAAACCCCCAACTCTGGTTTAAAAACACATTTACCGTTAAAACAGCATTAATGCATAATTAACGAGAGACGCATTGAGTAATGGCAATTGCAGCTGTCCTTTATTAATGGCACATATTTCACAGGATTATATTAAGCCATTTAAACTCTCAAGACGTTGTATGGATAAGAATGGCACCAAACTGCAAACTGTAGCCATACGTCAATAAGATTAGAATTAACTTTATATGATACAATTGTTGCAGTACAAAATAAATACACTGACAAAAGGAATGATTCTTAGAAATGCAAATAAAAACTGAGCAGCAAAGTACTGAATTATTTTACCTTTGTCTGCTCTTAAATAACAGTAACAACCAAATAAAGACTATGAACTTTAAAGATCCAATGTTTAAAGCAACATATCAGTATTTAAAGCAAAAAAAAAAAAAAAACTATATATGCAACCCTTCATTGTAAACTTCCACATTTTTATTTATTTTGAAACTGAAAGTGCAAACAATAGTAGTAAAAAATAAAAGAAAAATGTATGAAGGAGACAAAAATGTCACTCCCTAGAACTGGGTCTAACTTTAGTAGTCTCCAAAGACAACAAAAAGTAGAAAAGGGAAAACAGCAAAAGAAAATCCTTTAGTATTGTTGAAAGAAGATACATATTTATGACGTCACTTAAGTTGGGATACTTGTCTTTTCTGTGGAGCAAGAGGTAACTAAAGGAAGCAGCAAACATCTGGGGAAGAGTGGGGCGTTAGAAAGAGAAGAGAGGTTTAAAATATACAGCACTTCCGTTTTCGCTGTGTTTCAGGAGGTTCGAGGGCAGCTAGGATAGCCTCATCAAATACATTCTTCAGACCTCGCTATGAACACAGAAGGGAAGGGAAACAGAATAAAGCACCAATGTTAGCAGTTACAGAAAACAGAGGGGAAAGAGAGAGAAGAAGAGGTGAGATATAAAAGAGGAACTAGCACATTTCAAAGGAGCACAGCAGCCAGTGAGGAAGAGAAGCTGCTTGTAGAAGAGTATGTTACACTGAAACCAAGTCATTCTACAAGTGCAGATGCCATGCAGGCCTACCGACGACACTAACAATTATGGAAAATGGATACGTTGGTGAGGCAGATTGAAAAATAAAATTTGCATTGATCCCAATTGCATTCAATATTGTTTTCGCCACTGCTCTTTTCTAAACCGACTGCATGCAGATATTCATTAAGTCAACTACAGCAAATCAAAAACAAAAAAACAGTCAATTTGTTTCCTAAAAAGAAAAACAATCCTGCCAAACATAAGACAACATGAAATCATACTAATTACTTTAATATATATTCTTGGCCTTGTGCAAAACTCAATGCATGTTACTCTAAATGAGAAAGAAAAATGCATTAACCTTCACCACCTAAAAATTATTTTCTGCTGTCATAGACAAGACCACGTGGACACAAAATAACACTAATCAATAACATCATAGTCACTTGTCTATAATATGAATATTCCCATCAGATAAGAATCACATATCGCATATTGAATTACATTCTAATATGCACGCATCAACAGGCAGAGAGTAGCTTGTCAATGACAGATTAACCCCTGATCACCAACCAAGCCAAAGGTCAATCCTTAATCCTTTTTTTTGAAAAACAAATAAAAATTTCACAAAAATTGTCTCTGAGCCTCTGACCAAATGCTATAAAGCTTCCACTTTCTTGTATATAAACACAAAATACACCTGGAAGCTTTGATTCAACAATCAAATGTAAAATACTAACACTATATCATTGGTACATTTCTAACCAATGACAATGACGAGATCTCACTGAGGATATTTCAGTATGTTAAAATGACCAACTAAAGAGGCGGTTTCTGTTTGTAATGTAGATGATATACGTTCATGAACATATATGATGTGTGTCGTATACAAGACCCCCTTACCTGCGTCAGAGCAGAGCACTCCACATATTTGACAGCCTTCAGATCGCGGGCCAGCTTCTCTGCCGTCTCCGGAGTGATGGGTTTCTGTTTGTTCTTGGCAAGCTTCTCGATGGTAGAAGGATCATCTCTCAGATCAATCTGCGTCCCCACCAGCAGGAAGGGGGTCTTTGGACAGTGGTGGGTGATCTCAGGTACCCACTGAAGGACAAAGCACAAAGGATCAGGCCACATCTTTTCTAATTAACGTGTTTAATAGGTCTATAACTAGTAATCGATTTATATACGGACCAGGGCTGCATTTCTCAAAAGCATCAAAAGACTAAGTAAATCGCAGAACCATTGAAACCAACAGTCTCTAAGATCCACTTAACTCACAATGCTTTTGAGAAAAACAGCCCTGACTGAATACTAAACGACAATCATTTTGGACTATTGGACTGCATAGACAATGCAATAGGGCTGGACGATATGACCTCAAATTACCCTCATAGTTCACGGACATGGTCTGTACTGCAAATATGCTCAACTATTAAAGAGTGCATTTCTAATGAAAGAGTGCATTTCTTATCTTGCTAATTTTAAACTAACTGAAGGAAACCCAAGTCTTGAACCGGGACTCAAACTCAGGTCGCCTTGTGCAGAGCTATGCAGAGAGATTTTCACTCGTTCTAAATCAGATAGAGATAAATTAGCACAGTGCAGGTATATTTATTTAAACGCATTAATGAGAGAGCGATTGCATGTGCGAATTAGTCATACCGTCTCTCTAATTGCGAAGCTGTGGGTTGTAGTGACTTCAAAAGTAGAAAAATCTATGCTGTAACTTAAGTTTCTAAGCTACTTTAGTGATAAATCATAAGAGTGTGTTGACAATGAGTTTCTGCGCTTCTGAATGTTTCTCTGCGCACGCGATCACACTTGATATGCGAGCTACTGCCTGTATGAGTGTTTGTATGTGCAGGCGCATTAGTTCAATATAATGATTCACATCCGATGGTCTGAATTCGCTTGAATGTTCAAACTGGCAAGCCTTAAAACGCATACAATAGACAAAGTTTCGTCACGATACCAAAAGTATGACTTCGATACGATACCAGACTAAAATACCTCGATACCGAAATCGATACCACAGCAAAAAACAGTACTAATCTTTTTTTATTTATTTTTTATTTTTTTCACCCCAAAAATCCCACAAGCATGTTCCTGCCCTGCTTTTTGACCATTCCCTCCTCTTTATTTAAAAAAATAATAATAATAATGCCAGTGTGAACATTCTTGCAGAAATGTTTGCAACAATCACGTTAACATTGACTAATCTGAACAGGTTGGGATGACTAAAATCTCATTTCATGATACTAATAATTAAATATTTTTTAAATGTAATTTTATAATTACAATATAGATATTTAATTTTATCTTTGTTTGACAAAAACAATACTCGTCAGGACGTGCATTTTTACATATTTTTGACCATCTAAACCCAATAATCAACGCAATTGCATGCTGTCGTGAAAGGCGTGTGCGCACACTTTAGGTCAGCGTCCGGCAGCTCGAGCACGTCCCGTGTTGCGCTTTATTTACTCATGCATGCGTTTCTGTTGCGTTCTTTGTCATGCACTGTGTGTATATATTTAACTCTTCTGCTTCCAATGTTTAGTGAACGGTGAAAGCAGAGCTCTGCACACAAGTCCTGACTCCTGCTGTCATACATCGACGCAAATAAATACTGCTCTTATTAGGGTGCTGTCATTCTTAAAGTACAGGTACTAATAAAATTTCATATTGTACTGTTTTTAATAGCAGGGTACTACTTTTCTAGTACCGGTATATTGTGCAACACTAGTGAGGATGCAAGCGAAATTGATCTCGCTTTGGGTCTGGCTGTCTGTATGTGTGTTGATGACTCTTGTGTTTTGAGCTATCCTCAATGTTGCTTCCATGCCACTGACTGGACTGGGCAGAGTCGGAAAAGGGGGCAGGGATGGGACGGGGGAAAGCATTAACAGGATTAAAAAACGAAATAATCAACATGGGAAAATTAGGTCGGTTAGAGGTTTTGAATTTTGGGTCCAGCCCTACAATGCACACAAAATGTCTGGTTTGAATAATTCAAGCTCACCTTTTCTTTGACGTTTTCAAACGAAGAAGGTGAAACAACTGAGAAACAGACTAAGAAGACATCTGTCTGAGGGTAGCTCAGGGGTCGTAATCTATCGTAATCTTCCTGACCTGCAGAGAGATGGAAATAACAGGAAATATTAAAACTAAGAATGCAGTTGTGATCCTGAGCAGCCGACGGACGTCATTCAGTCATGTGGTCAATGGTGCATTTGAACACATGCACAGCAAAAGACTCAGGTCCCACAATCCTCCAAAAAAAGCAGTTTCAAGCCCAACCACCCTCCACAGGAATGTGTGCAATTCTCCAAAGCTCCCGAGGTCGAATTTTTATAACAATGACGATCATGAATGTTTTTTTTCCTATCGGCATATGAGCTCCACCCTCGCATACAGACACTCTAAAAGCCAGATAATTAATGTTAATCAAATGGCTATAAATGAGAGTGTAAGATTATTTGTACTGTACCTGCAGTATCAAACAGCCCAAGGGTGTACGGCTCACCACCAATCATAACCGTAACTGCATAGTTATCAAAGACCTGTAAGCAAGCAAAGAAAGTGTCCATTGTACATTCAGGAAAACATTTTTTGGTTTGTTTTCAAATACAATAAAGGAAATCCAGCAGGAAATTTGACTTTATATAAAGTGAAATGAACTGGAAAATGCTACTCACCGTTGGTACATATTCGGAGGGGAATTTATTAGTTGTATAGGAGATTAATAGACAGGTTTTACCCACTGCACCATCACCAACAACGACGCACTTGATCGTCTGCATAGCTGTGCTTTTACAAGTCCACTGTTCTCATTCAAGATCTGCAATGAAAGACAAAAGCGTTCACATGAGACATGTTGCACTATATTCAGACATAGTTTGCTCTCCAATGGTGTGTCATTCTCAAGTTCAAAAGGTGTAAATGGAGACACTATTACACAACACCTCCATGTCCACTACTATCATGTCTGTGTAATAGTGTACAGGCAACAAAAAACATCACATAGCATGTATCTATATTTTAAAATCAAAATGAATTGCTTAATGCAGATAAAAGAAGAAAAAAATTAAAAGCTCACATCTAGTCAAATATATAGGGGGAAAAAATGGTCACCATAGAAACAACCAAGACACGTTTTATCTAATCTTTTTTTGGATTTTACCACATTTATAGCTTTCAGAAGGCAGCGTCAAGTGAATTTAGCAGGGATAAAGCCTCCTATTCTGTATGATCTGAACTGACCATATGATTTAAATCAGTGTTTCCTGCACCACAAAACAAAGGAATCACGACCAAATGAGCCAGTACTTTCATTGAATTGCAATGAATCCAGCACACTGGTTACTAAATCAACATCAGACTCACTTACTGTTGTCCATATGACAAAGTGTAGTTAAAGATTCATAAATGCAACAGTTGTTTTTGTAATAAATCATATTATGATAAAAACATTTTGCAGTGGCGGCGGTGCAGATATCCTCTTTTTTATGATCACATCATCTAAATTAGTCAGTATAATACCAAAACAGATTGGAAGAAAGAATCTCTCATGCTGTTAGATACTAAAGGTGTTGTTGGTCTGCAAGTATAAAACACCCACATTTAGAAACTGTGACAGGCTTGGCTGCGATCAACTCAAAATGTGAGAAATGAATCAGTCCCTGCTTTCTGCTGCGGAAGACAGAACACATCATATTCAAATCAATGTCTCACAGACAGATACATTTGCACAGTAATACGTTTCCTTTAATTAGTCTGACATGTTACTGGTGATGGGCTCACATTACATGCATCCATGCAAATGGTTTGTGCAATAACTTGCTTAAATGCATCATGGCTTACCAACCTACCCAGGTTTGATGGAAACAACTGAACCCTGAAACTTATTTTCAAGCTAAGTGCATACTATTAATTAATTAAATCGTTCTGAATGACAAATCTGAACACAGTGTTTACATGAACGCTAAATAAAGAGAATCAGGTTAATGTGCACGTTTGTGTGTAGCAAGCTTCAAATCAGATTTCATATACAAAGTTTTCCACTGTTGGCAAATACTGTATATTTATCCATTTGGGTCCTAATTAGGAGACGATGAACACATGATGAAGCTTTATTCCGTGCTGCTTGACTTTGAAGGGAGTGCGAAGCAAGGACTGGTGGTACAACGTTGTCTCGAACCACTGCACATACGACGAGTGGAAAGGGGACAATTCAATTGACACGATGTTATTTTATTGCACTATATTCAACAACAGCAGCTCGTTCCGTGCATCATACTTCCAGTGTTTGCCATACATTGATTTATTTGTGGCGGCCCGCAACAATATCAACATTGTCCGGCTATTAAATATATATTTAAACTTATCATAACAACATAAAATGTCTTTAAATGTCGTGTTTTGTGCCACTGCTATCAAACAAACTAAAACCAAAAGCTCTATACGGCGCTGTGTCTAGCAAATCGCAAAAGACGCAAGCGCAAAGAAAAAAATGCACGCTTCGCTCACATGATCAGTTCCGCATCTCAGTTCACAGTGAATGAATGCAGTGCTCTTCATCTGTGCATGTGCTGAGTTTAACATGCATTTGGGCACCAGTTACGCATTAGGGGTGGGAATCTCTAGGCACCTCATGATTCGATTCGATTACGATTCAGAGGGCTGCGATGCGATTATGAAACTATTATCGATGCATCTTTTTTCTATACAGATTTTCTTTTTTCTTATGTGGTACTTTTAAAGCAAAGTGTTTGTAATGACCCATAATGAATTTACTTCCAATATATTTTATATATATGCCAGAATATGTCCCAACATTGCGAAGAACCAACAGGAAAAGTGTCTGTAGCAGCATACTTAATACATGCATATAGTAAATTAATAAAGACTTCAGCATATTCTGAATCACTAATAGGGAATAGTACATTTTCTTAGTCGATCGTCGGGAGAATTAATTAATATTTTTATAATAAAATGAATTATTTAACTTTTATAATTCAAAAATGCAATGAATACAAAAATACAGTGCGTTTTTCCTCGATGAGACCTCTATTACAAAATCAACTTGTGGCAGAGTTAAACTACATTCAGTGAGGCAAACCAAACATATATGCGCGTGCATATGCGATGCGGAACCTGCAGTTTTGAGCCAGCGTTCCTAAACAGAGACCTCATTTGTTCCAAAATAATAATAATAATAATAATAAAAAAAGGGGTAATTTTCTCTGCTCGTTGTGCATCACAGCTCCGAGTCCGTGCTAACGCCGACTTGATGCTAGGTTGAGACTGAGACCAGGATGCACCGCCATCGACATTAACCAGGGACGGATGCAGTTTAAGTGGTACATCATTTGAGTCATGGCCGTGTTGTACTTATACACGGCATCGCAATGTTTGCAGTGAACTATTTCACTTTTTAAATCAAAATGGTCCCACGCCACACTACGCCGTGACCTCTTCATGAATATTCTTTTGAAATCAAAACGGAAAAAAAAAATCAGATAACCGAGTATGGTGTCAAATATTGTACCCTGGTGGTAAAATGTTTAATTGCTGCCACACAGTGAAATGAATTTAACTGCTTCAAGACACACTACGCAATGCAACCTGCATTAGATTAAAAAAAAAATGCATTACATTAATCGATAACAAATTAACGTGATTGATGAAATTCTTAACGATCAATTATCGATTGTCAATTAATCATGCCCATCCCTAATCACTAACATAAAGTAATAACCAACACCCTCCTGTTATGTGCAATAAGCAATAAAATCCTTATTTTTTCTAAAAAAAAAAAAAAAGTTACTGTCCCCACAGCTTTTATACCAAAATACAGAATTCTGTACATGCTTGTGGACTAAAGCATATTCTGAATAACTAGTAACATACAGCTGTTCTTATACACAAATCAATAATAAAGTCTTATGATTTAAAACTAAATCCTGAGCACAGACACTTTTTTTGTTTTCCCCTTCTGTATACCACAATCAAAAACAGCTTTTATGAAATGAACATGAAATTTGCGATAGAGTTTGTGGTCCTTTGGTTGGCAGTGTTGGAAACGTGTAATATGGTTTCTCGTTTGTTGAAAATATTTTTGTTTAGTTTGACACAACTTGCATATAGTGTGGCTCTTGTCCAGGTCATTTTCCCCTTCAACTTCATAGAAGCTGAAGTGCTTCCATACGCTAGCCTTTAATGCCGAGGGTGCCGGTCGGATTTCTCGCTCAGCCGCCACAGACGGTCCGGGCGCTTCAGAACATTACGTTATCAACGGATAACGAAAATCGATTTTTTGATGATTCAGAATCGTCCGCATCGCGACGCATTACGTTCACATCTGCATAGCTGACGATTACCGCATTTTACTAGATTTGTAACGAGCGTTTATAAACATGTTTTCAGTCAAAATAAAAGCTTGACTGCAGTTTACATCAAAATAAAAGTGCACGTATTTATCTCTTTCAAGTATAGAAATTAGGACAATTCATTTTCCAGTGCATTTGTTTTACAATATATGGCTATAACTGTATTAATATTATAACTATTATTATTACTATTATGTATTGCAAGACAGAGACAAACTAAAAATAGGTTTGGGACCCCTTTAAAAGTTGAGGTACAAGTCAATGCACAGACTTTTGTTTAATTTGCACACTGAAGATGGGTTGGAGCTCTTAATTTTGAACTCTCAAAGTGCACCAGATTGATGAATTAAAATGCACAAAATCTTCCTCCAGGGGGGCAGAGGTCCACCCACCAGCTCCACAAAATCCTGTGGGAAACATATCATTGCACATGCGCAGAACGTTTCGAATCCGATCAAGTGTTTACATGTCCCATTGATCGGATTACAAAAGGTTTAAACCACCCCTTACAATCTGAATTAAATTTACATCGGATTTAGCCAATTAATTCCGATTGACGTGGTTACATGTGACTTTTTTTATTCCCACTGTGCTATGGTCCGATTGTGGGAAGCAATTCAGTGCTTTTTAAATGTAAAATCTTTTGATTTGCAACATACACACACCGTAATTTGATACAGCATCATCTTTAAGCTTAGATTAATGCAAACTTTAATGCGTTCAAGCAGCCCTATTTTACTCGCATGCAAAATGCAACCTCAATTTGCTGTATTTAGACAATCACATGGGAAAGTGTTTAAGCATACAGTTCTAGAGAAAAGCTCTTTCCTTTATAGATTTAGTTTCTGATACATTTCACATTCAAATTTCCCCCTCTCTGACGGGCCAATCGCCCCCTCCCGTTTCGATTGTGGGTCACTGCGGCTTTAAACTCAAGCATAACGTCATTGGTCTTAGCACATCGCTTACAGCGGGTCAGTGTGCTAAACCACTATTCACACAACACAGACCCTGAGCCTGTGGAGAGGAGACACAGGGGCAAAATAGAATAGTACGGCAATATCCCTTTCCTTTGGTGTGAGACTGAGAGAACCACTTCCTGCTGTTTGCACCGCGCCTGAGCAACAGCTAAGCCTCTGCAGAGCTCTGCAGCAGTAAGCGGGGCGAGCCTTCAAGCTCACAGATGGTCAGGACGAGGAGATGGAAGCCCATCCCGGCTGTTTCCTTCCCCTCGCACACTGCAATCAGCGGAAGCAAGGCCTGACCTCATTCTACCGTGGAAAACCCACAATCAAAGCGCAGGGATCTGATGGTAGTGTCACCTGTCCAACACAAATTCTTATTACAAATGTAATTAGTTAAACTAGATTGCAGTTACAGTGCGTATACAAACAGTTAACCCTGGATTAAAGTACAAAACTCACATGCGCAAAACTGCATAATGTACATTGTTATTTTAAAATACCACTGACATCCTGAGCAATCACGCCGAAAGAAATGTGAGTTTTGTACTGGAAATAACTGTATTAAGGCCAAACTTCAGCTCACCTCAAGCGATAGACTTTGTAAAGCGATATAATCCAGACCCATGTGCATACCCAGACAGTAAATCCCCACTCCTTAAAACCAGGGTACATTTGGACAAGCCTATGCTTTGAATCAATCTCACCTCTAATTCTTCTTTTTCTCCCTGTATCCACCCTTATTTTTTAAGAACTATTTATAAGACTATACACACATTAAATTACAAAAAGTGCTGTGGGTATAGAGAAGACCAATATGTATTTATTTTTATGAATGATACTACTACACACTATAAGGCTGTTCATTAGGCGTAACGTGTAGTAGTAGTAGTAAGTCTTGTTTCTATTACAAAACTCTTATACATGTACACTACAATAAGAGTTTTGTAATAGAAACGCACTTGCATACTAATACATACTTATAAAGAGATAATATATAAACATCAATAATACATTTCTCAGCCGATGATTTGGAATGAGGTGCGCCGAGACTGATACATACAGCAACCCCTCTCATTTGGTACATTAAATTAACAGCAGAGTCCAACTATTATAATTAACTAGGCCTGTCGCAATAATCAATATATCGATATATCGCACAATACATGTACATGACCTCAGTCATTTTTTGTGATGCAATATATCGTCCTTTATGTTTACATGATAATGAATGTCACCAACATTTTACTGGATTGTGCCGTCATCTTGTATGTTTTCCGTGACGGAGGTGAAAGTGGTTCTGGGGCAGTTCCTTCATGCACAGAGCGGCTATCGACAGGCGGCGCCGTTTGAGACGTTCTAGTGTTTTCTTGACAACTACTGACAGTTTGGAAGAACAAGCCCAAATGGACTCGATTTCAAAGCCGCAATCCCCTGTTCCCCTGCACATATAAATGTCAACGCAGAATGACGAGTGTTAAAGCCGCTTCACATGGGAAAATGTTTATTTACTATTTATTCAATTATTTTTATTTAGGATAATATATTTGTTACCCTTAATATCCATGATCTAAAGAATTAAAAAGGTTGTCATTTGAAAGTGTGTAGGTCTACTTGCATTATAATGCTGTTATATTAGGATTATATATTCAGTGGCATAAACGAGTCTTAAAATGACAATAATATCGTTTATCGCAATTATTTCCGGGGCGATATATCGCGAAACAAAAAGTAATTATCGTGACAGGCCTATATTTGACTGCTATTTATTTTCAGATATAATAATTACACTCAAAACTGAAATGTTACAACTTACGAGTACTCAAGGTTTTCTCGTCTTACTCATCATGACATTTATTCAAACATACATGTAGAATGAGCAGTAAAAAAAGCTACTCTCTAGCATTTTGCATATAGCTAACTAACAAATGTGAACAACGGATAACTTTCCCGAGGTAAATGCAAGGTTAAGTGACTTTGTTCACAAGCGGTTTAACGGTTGAAACACGGATTGAGTGATGACATGATACAGTTAGTTCTGTATCTTTCAACATACCTTTTGATGTTCATGCATGTTTTTGTGCTATAATTTGTATTAAAGTGGAGGAAAAGGTTCGCACTCACACTGCTGCTTGAACTAAGGCAGTACAGTGTCACATTTAAGAGTGCCAAAGCAGCATTTATTGTTTGAATTTTGTGATAAAAATGAATTTGAAAGATGAGACTAAAGGAAAGCACAAAGCTCTTCGCGATTATTGGATGGGGGATGTTTGGTGTAGGGAAAAACCGTGGACCTGGCAACCCTGGCTTGAACTACAGAGTCCGTTTTAACGTTGCTATTTTTTAAACTGTTAAGCCACATGTCGACCAAAACATTTTTAGCCAGCTGAAAACGTTCAGCATCCCAAAGTTCAACATAAGAGACAATCTCTTCACACATTTTGAGTTAGTTTGAACACATTTTTCCACCCCCTTTTGATTGACAGGATACAATTGGCCCTGATCAGCTGTTTTTTAACAAATCGACCAATACCGTTTATTGCCCAATATACTGGTGCAGTCCTAGTTATTAGCAATAATAATTTAACAATAATACTTGAGCATTGCCGTTTTGCTATCCAGCCTTAATTGTTTCGCTACAAATTTCTCACTTGCAAATTAATGGCAGCTATGTAAAAATATGAGTAATAATGATTAGGGCTGTCCTCGATTTAAGACTAGTAATTGTTAATTTAAGCAATTAGTCAAATAAATGCATGTTTATATTAATAAGCCATCAAATTATAATAATAAGCCTTTAATTGCCTATATTTAATACAATTTCCTAATCAGCACTCAAATGCATGCATAAAGCTTGCCACAGCGCACCGGCAAAAGTAATAATTATGTGTGTTGTGAAAAAGCAGGAGAGTGTTTAAACATTTTAATGATTTATTGATAATGTTTTCTGCTGCAGAGATTAAGTCGACGATGCCGACTCGTCATCTCCACAGTAGTGGACGCGCCTACATGAACGTTTCATATGGATTACATAATCTTAGAATATGTTTCCACTTGAATTGATTCATTTAAAAATGTATGCATCTATGGAAAGCATGATATATCTAAGCATACACTGAGTTTCGGTTCGGTTTTTGTGACGCTCAAGTTCACGGAGACCGCAGAAAGCGCATCCTGATTGTTTTCATTATTTCACAAAAGCACGTTTTGCTGCTATTGTGAGTTGCCAGAAATAAAAGTAGACCCTTTACAGTTTGCATTACTCTTACCGTAGGACCAAAAATTACACCGTTTTTAAGTTAAATGCAAGTGATCGCACCGGCGCCTGCGTGTTATGCAGTAAGCTCGCACTCCGCTTAAACACTTGGATATACGGCTAATAATAGCGCACCTTTATCTAGGTTAACATTAGTGCGAGCGGACTTGTAAAGTTGCTATTACTTGCAGGTTTCAAGTGATATACGCCATATATGAGGTGGATGAATTGGATTTCCTGCCTCATCCCGACTAATACAATTTTGGTCGACCAAGCCTCTTCTAGTCAACGAGAACACAACTGAACCAAAACAGGGAGAAAATTCAAATAATTTTTAACTGGTTATCATCAATTTCTACTTTAAAGCACAAGGCTATATGCTGGATTCGTCCATTCTTCTCGTTCAAGTCCCGCCTCCTTCCTGTGATAGTTTAACGATTCATGTGTGGCAGGAAAAGCATTTCCTCAATGACAAGAAGAGAAAGAGAACTTGTTGCAAAATACACATTGATACAAGTATAAATGTATGCTGTGTCCTCCCCTAACTAACAAATGAATTTGAGAGGGAGTAACGCTTTGGTACTTCACATCATTCAGTCTACAGCAAGGAGAAATAAGTCAAAAACAGTACTAAGGATGCAAATATCCATCATTAATGCTGAGTGCTTCTCTTTTAATTTTCATGACCCAGAACCAGCAGACAAGTCAATACCAGTGCTAAAAAAAAAAACACATTAACTATATAATGCATGTGTTAGAGAGAGACATCCCTGACACAAATGATGTTTGGCAGCAGGAACCAATGGTCAACTAGTACCTTCGACCCCACTAGAACTATTAATATCCATCTATCTATCGAGGTTGGTGTCGTTTGAATGCCAGCGAAGTTTGCAAAATGTTGCTGAGTTCAATACTATAATTCAGACAATATCTTCCATGTTCAAACAAACTCAGATTCAATGCAGAATAATTAAAAATACATAAATGCAGCATATTTCCATTTCCAATGATGCTGTACAACTGAAGGCCACCAAAACACACAAAATTTCAACTGAGCAAACACGCACTGCACAATTCCCTTACATCAACCAGAATAAATACATCTGTATCTAAGACAAATTAGCAATAAAATGCAAGTATGAAAATATAAATAAATCATGACATCTATCCGTCGTCGCCAGGCGACTGCAACGGATGACAGATTGGAAGCCAGAAAGATCCTTTAGCTTTAATACTGACATCATATTAATTAATTATTATATTAAAAAAGACACTAAATATGTTATACAATAACACGATAAAGATTGTAAAATCACCTATGGTAAAAAAATCTGACCGGTTCTCCTCAACCTCGTTTAGCCGCCTGTGCTAACTGCCCTCCTGTGCCATTTAACACGTTTAATTCGTTAAATACCCCTTCAAAATATATCTATTCATACCGTACGTATTCATAACACGTTATTCCACTAGGTCAAGCGCTAATATCGGTTGGAGGAAGATAAATATGGTTTATATTTTGAGCGTCATTGGCACTCACCGTATCCTTTCTGTTTGTTTCTCTGCGCCGGGCGTTGGCAGGTCCGCGCGCTTGGGGTTTCCAGAACTGAAGAGCAGGGGCGAGTCGCGCGCTGCGTCACTCTCTGCCACACTTCATTACAACTGAGAAAATATTATTATTATTTATTTTTTTTTTTTTTTTTTTTTTTTTTTTATAAATACAAATAAATGCAACGCTTAAATGTTTGCTTGAGACAACCCAATCACTGGGTTAAAACAACTCAATCGCTGGGTTAGTCCATTTTCAACCCAACTTGGTTTGTTTTTAACCCAGCATTTTTTAGTGTATTATTATTATTATTATTATTATTATTATTATTATTATTATTATTTATAGGTTATTTTTTCCCCTTGCAAAATACAAATAAATGCAAATAAATGATCACTGCCTTGTTATATGTACAGTCAGTACACACCACTTATGCAGTTTTATTTGAATTAGGCCTATTTGACTTAAGATTCGATTAATATTTCATTAAAAAAAAAAAAAAAGAAAAATGTGGATTTTAATCATACAGGGGAAAGAAACAAAGTAATGTGTTATTTGTTTTACAAAAAATATAGTGATAATCATGTATATCAAAATTATTATTATTATTATTATTATTATTATTATTATTATTATTATTATTATTATTATTATATTACACTCTAAAAGATGCTGGGTTAAAAACAACCCAAGCTGGGTTGAAAATGGACTAAAAGCAATGTTAAATGTTTGCTTAAGACAACCCAATCACTGGGTTAAAACAACCCAAGCTGGGTTAGTCCATTTTCAACCCAACTTGGGTTGTTTTTAACCCAGCATTTTTAGAGTGTATTATTATTATTATTATTATTATTATTATTATATTACACTCTAAAAGATGCTGGGTTAAAAACAACCCAAGCTGGGTTGAAAATGGACTAACCCAGCAATTGGGTTAAATGTTTGCTTAAGACAACCCAATCACTGGGGTTAAGTCCATTTTCAACCCAACTTGGGCTGGGTTAGTCCATGCTGGGTTCAACCCAACATTTTTGGGTTGTTTTTAACCCAGCATTTTTAGAGTGTATTTATTATTATTATTATTATTATTATTATTATTATTATTATTATTATTATTATTATTATTATTATTATATTACACTCTAAAAGATGCTGGGTTAAAACAACCCAAGCTGGGTTAGTCCATTTTCAACCCAACTTGGGTTGTTTTTAACCCAGCATTTTTAGAGTGTATTATTATTATTATTATTATTATTATTATTATTATTATTATTATTATTATTATTATTATTATTATTATTATTATTATTATTATACACTCTAAAAGATGCTGGGTTAAAAACAAAAGCTGGGTTGAAAATGGACTAACACAGCAATTGGGTTGTTTTAACCCAGCGGTTGGGTTAAATGTTTGCTTAAGACAACCCAATCACTGGGTTAAAACAACCCAAGCTGGGTTAGTCCATTTTCAACCCAACTTGGGTTGTTAGTACACTCATGCTTTCAACCCAAGCTGGGTTGAAAATGGACTAAAGCTTGGGTTGTTTTTAACCCCAGCAGCTGGGTTTTTTACTTGGGTTGAGCATTTTTAGATTGTATTATTATTATTATTATTATTATTATTATTATTATTATTATTATTATTATTATTATATTACACTCTAAAAGATGCTGGGTTAAAACAACCCAAGCTGGGTTAGTCCATTTTCAACCCAACTTGGGTTGTTTTTAACCCAGCATTTTTTAGAGTGTATTATTATTATTATTATTATTATTATTATTATTATTATTATTATTATTATTATTATTATTATTATTATTATATTACACTCTAAAAGATGCTGGGTTAAAACAACCCAAGCTGGGTTAGTCCATTTTCAACCCAACTTGGGTTGTTTTTAACCCAGCATTTTTAGAGTGTATTATTATTATTATTATTATTATTATTATTATTATTATTATTATTATTATTATTATTATTATTATTATTATTATTATTATTATTATTATTATTATTATTATTATTATTATTATTATTATTATATTACACTCTCTAAAGATGCTGGGTTAAAAACAACCCAAGCTGGGTTGAAAATGGACTAACACAGCAATTGGGTTGTTTTAACCCAGCGGTTGGGTTAAATGTTTGCTTAAGACAACCCAATCACTGGGTTAAAACAACCCAATCGCTGGGTTAGTCCATTTTCAACCCAACTTGGGTTGTTTTTAACCCAGCATTTTTAGAGTGTATTATTATTATTTATAGGCTATTTTTTCCCTTGCAAAATACAAATAAATGCAAAGCCAACATATTATATGTAACGTTTTATCATTTCCCTTTTATTTGTACAGTCAGTACACGCCACTTATGCACAGTTTTATTTGAATTATTCAAGATTCAAGATTCAAGAGTTTTATTTGTCACATACACAGTTATATACAGAATATACAACCGGCAGTGAAATGTAAAGACTTTTGTAAAGTAAAGTGAAATGTAAAGTGAAAAGTATTTGACTTAAGATAAAATTAATATTTAATAAAAAGGAGGAGAAAGGATAAATGTGGATTTTATCCATACAGGGAAAGAAACAAACGAATGTGTAATTTACTAGTTGTCTTACACTCAGAAAATATAGTGATAATCATGTATATAAAATAGTATTATTATTATTTATTATAATTTTTTCCCTTGCAAAATGCAAATAAATGCAAACATAATATATGTAACGTTTTATCAGTATACACCCTTATGCACATAGTTTTATTTGAATTATTTGATTTGATTAATATGAAGAAACAAATGAATGTGTTTGCATGAACATGTTGTTTTACAGGAAAAATACAGTGATAATCATGTATATAAACTATTATTATTAATAAAAAAATATGATATACAACATTGGATAGGCACATAATAATGTCTTTGAATATATTTTCCTTTGAATGTGTGTATAATATTTAAGTATTAATCACATTTCTTTTCATATACATTTATATACTGCTACCATCTAATAGATTACATATATTCCTTATGTTGTTTTGCACATATTGACCACATTCTGTACTATACTGTACTGTTTTCTACTCTATACAGTCATTTTTACCTAAAATTTACAATTTGCAATGAGAGCAAATGAGTGTTAATATGTAATGACAGCAATAAATTATTAATGTTCAAGACAAGATATCTTACAAACCATGACACTATTATTCATTGTAAAGGGTATAATTTTATTATTTCTAATTATTTATTTAATTTTCTTATTCAGGTTGCTTTTTGACCCACTTCTCTTAAAACACCACACGATGGCAGTAAAAAAAAAAAAAAAAAAAAAAAAAAAAAGCTCACTTCACCGTGTCAAAATACAAGTCCACTGTTTAATCGCAGTCATGTAAGCGTAAATAATATGTGTAAAATTAAAAACTCGTAAAATTAAAAAAACGTCATTTCTATGTAATTACTATACAATTAGATAATGAAAACAACCTGACATAGTTATTATAGAATATTTAATCATTTGGCGATTTAGACTTTTATTTTAAAATATACGGAACCCTGTCACTTCCTGGTTTATCATATGACAGCTTGGGAACACGTGATTTTCAGAGACGTCAATAGATGGACGTTACACAGTGATTTGCTTTTTTATGTTTTTAAAGTGTGATCTGATAGGTGAGTCGTTAAACTGAAAGAATGCACTTTTTATTTGAATGTTTGTGTACATTGTTAGCGTCATTGCCATGAACATAAATGCCTCTGTTCTGATCTTAAGTCACAGTTTATCTCCAGAATGACTGTCGCGGATCTCTGGGATCTGAGAATACCTGCCTTTCTACTGAGTCCATCTCAGTTTTTGGCCACCACCACTTCTGAGAGTTTCTTGGCTGAACTTCTACACGAACTGCGGAATGATAAAGCCAATGATCAACTCAAGGTAATGAAAGCAAGCAGACAACCACATATACGTGCATGTAAAATTAAACATATGAGTATATTTTAAAAATGTTCTTTTGTAATGATTAGTAATATGTATCATAATAAAGTGACTAGGGATGCACCGATATCTTGGCCGGTAATTCTTTATATTTGAAAGCCAATATATTAGCCGATAAATCTAAATCCAGATTTTTATATCATTTTTGATGCCTGATTACAAAAACAAAAGTCTCACTATTAAAAGCCATGTCCCAAGCACACAATTATAATGTTCTCATTATTATTTTATGTAGCTTATATGACAGACTTGAGCTGCACATGTTGCACTGAACCGTATTTTCCTGTTTGAAGTGATTTCAATCATATTTCAAGCAATTCAAAACCATCATGGGGAACAGTGTGCATGTGAAGTGTCTCAGCTGAAGGAAATAATCCATTATTTGTCGTCTTTAATATATCGGCCAAATTTTCTTATCGGGCCAATAACGATAACATTAAAAATGAACCACTATATCGGTGTCGGACGATATATCGTGCATCCCTAAAAGTGACAATATGTAAAATGTATAATAAATATTATTTAATGCAAAAACGTTGAATGTCTGTTTAGCAGCCAGAGGCACAAATCACTACTCAGTATGGTATATTGCAAATGAGCAAACATGCTACCATCACATTTTCTTCATTCTACATTTCTCATACCCTTTATGGCTTTGTTGAAATGCTGTGCATTTCCCCTGTCATTTACTTTTGCTTAATGTTGTTATTTCTGTTCTTTATTATAAGATACTCATTGTGTCTGTGCTACTGGAGCATCCCACCATTCTCTGCCCTTCTACTTCTTTGGGAGAAGAAACGGCCCTTGAACTGCTGTCAGTCTTCTCTCACATGCCACAGAAATCCATCAGCCTCAAGTGCAACGTCATGCTGGCCATCACCAACGTGATAATATGCACATCCTGCTTGGCCACCCACACAAAGATGGCTGAAGACTGGCTGGACCTTCTATTTCAGACAATTCAGGACACCAATGACTACAGATGTGGGCTTTCCCAGCAGCCTATAAGGGCCACCGCCTGTGACTGCCTTCGAGAAATGGAAACCTGCAGCCCCGGTCTTCTTTCTCAAAAGTTAGAGGCCCTGTATCTTCTAAAACAGCAAGAAACTACAGTTCTGCATCAGTCCTACTGTATGCTGTATACACTAGGGCTGAAGAACGCCATACGCATCTTGACCAACCAAAAAAATGTTACTGACCTAGAGTTTAAAAGCATCTTAGGAGGAAATGAAGGGTTTGCATGGAAAAGTAATCCGTTAGGCTTGACCTTCTTGCCAATGAACATGATGGTCCAAGTCCCACGTTTGCCACCCGGACTGGATTGCAAGGAACTCAAAACTATAATGTCTTCCCTCTTGGAGGAGTCTTACCTGCTAACGCCCATTTCCCAGTCTGCCCTGCTCAGGGAGCTCGTGGAAGTTGTCGCCATGGTGCCGGGACTTTCTCCAACGTTATTCAAATCGCAACTTCTGCGACTCTTCGGAACTGCAGAAGTCGAGCTCATGCATGCCACACTCTTCATGAAAGACACGTTCACAGACAGCCTTTTCACCGCCGAGGATGAGAACTTCCTGCTCAAGCGTCTTGTGAGCATCGCTCAGCATCCGCTCCTAGGAATTCCTGAGAAGCTCTTCTACATGGACTGCATTCTGCACTTCCCAGAGAACCGGCCCATATCCAGCAGCGGAGAAGAGAGTTTACCCGTGCTGGTTACGCCACGTCTGGCAGCATCTCTTCTTCCAACAGTTTTTAACGATAGTGCTACTATGCTCTGCAGACTAAACCTACTAAGTCTGGTGCACCTAGAAGCAGATGAGGGCGAAGATGACAAAGGGATCAACTACCTGTTTGATCACATAATGGCCCTTTTGAAAATCGTAGACAGCGATGGTAGCAGAGAAGTGGTGGTGACCTCTTTCAGAGCTGTGTATATTTTTCTCATGCACTTCAGTGGCATGGAGGAATTCTCTGAGAAGCTGATCGACAAACTATGCGACATGTATTCCCGACAGAGCCGACTAGCTCCAAATTTGATTGGCCTCGCGGATCGCATCCAGGAGCGTCTGGACGACCACGTCTGGTCTGTTAAGTTGTTGAGAGGGCTTCAGAAACGCATTATGGAAATGCCTCCTTTGCAATTGACGATTCATAATTTGAGCTGGCACTTGAAAGTCTTGAAAAGAGTGGCTAAAGAGGGTCATATTACCCAGAGGAACACCATTTACCTTCTTCTCAATGTTCTCATCAACTCCAATTTGTGTGAACGAGGCAACTGGCAGGTTGGAAACGCAGTTCTTGCTGTTTGTCGCAATCTTTTGGAGCACCCTTCCATTGATCAAGTGTTTATCGAGTTGGCTGATCTTTTGCAGTACATATCGGTTCATTATGAGGACACGGACATACAGGATCACGCTCGCTTCTACTACACATTGCTAACCAACCTTTCATGGGAAAAGCTGACGGGGGTTCTCGCCAAAGGTCCTGATGGAGGACGTGCCAAAGAGCGGTCTCATTCTGCAATTATGGCTGAGAACGAGGGGATCGCCAGTAATCTGACTGTACACAAAACCGAGCGGCATGTTTTGCGACTCGTCAAGGTGCAAGAAAAATCCTCGCAAAGCTCTTCGGACAGTTCAGAGTCATTGGAGGCAACAGGAGAGACTAAGAAATGGTTGGAGGTTTATCAAGAACAGTTTCAGATGCCAGGCTTTGGGTCGGAGGTCACTCTGACGTACAATCTGACTCATGCGGATGAAACCGATTTGTTATTCAATAGAGTCTTTACAATCTGTCTGCATTTCGAGCTGAAAGATTCAAACTATGCAAAGGTAAGTGACATACATGTACCATGCGTGTTCAGAGACCGAAAGCCACCTGAGGTCAACGTTAAGCTCAAACCATTCCAACCCTACCCCACTACGTTAAGCGTCAGTGCCATATTTACCACCCAAGATGGATGCTCTTGGCACAGCCGACTACCTGACGTGAGCGTTTCATTCCCTGAGATATTCCTTCCTCTGCCTTTACCGCTAAATACATCACGTGCATGCAAAGAGGAAGTTTTCGACCGCATCAGGGAGGCCATGGCCTCTGGGAGTCCTGACAAATCTGCCATTAGTCTGTTCTGCTTCAAAACTGGAGATGAAAGTCTAGCTGATCTGATCAAGACACATTTTCAGGGTTATCTGATTACAGATGAGCAAAGCGAAAGATCATGGAAAGTCTTGTTCTTTCTTCCACCAATGTGCCATGTCCTTTTGATGATTACACAGGCTGAGGACGCAGTTCAGGTCAGCATTGCAACGGACAACTGGGAACTATTACCCTTTGTGAACTCTTACCTCCAAAACATTACTGATCATTGTAGCACAACAGTAATGGATGGCTAAACGGATGCTTTGCAGTTGATTTTAAGCAATTAAGTTTATTTTACAACTTCTTTATATTGATTTAACACCATTTGTTTTTGTATGTAAAATCTTTGAGTAATGTGTTTAATAAAGTATAAATAAACACATATGTTGTGCTGCTTTATGTATGGTAAGCAGTGCATTGTTGCTGCTTTATACAAAATCAATTCAAGGCACAGAATAACAATGAATGATTTAATGAAAACCAAAAGGCAAAAAGATACAGTTCTTAAATTAAGATACATTTGAGAAAGCAGCATTTAAAATAGAAAATCGTGGAAAGTCTGACCATAAAGGTTCAGCAGTATTGACAAAATTGAATTTTAATTCAATTTACCCTTTATATTAACAAACAATTAGTATATTTTAAGACCAGTTGGCCTCCATGGCCAGATAAGACCGTCCATGAGTGAGCTGTGCCCTTTCATTGTGGAATACCCTCAAAGTTGGGCTCTGTGCAGGCTGGTAGAGCAATTTGTCTGTTCAACAGTTTGTCCATGATGCCAATTTCAGCATCCCGCTTTTCAACCTCCTCTTGTGGTGTCCAAGACATGTCGTGTTGGAGTTTGTATCCGCCAAGGAACTTGTGAGGGCAACTAGCACCCCATTCCTGTAAGAGTTTGAAACCATATTATATTAAATTAGCTGTTAAATATTGTACTTTGCTTTTGCACAATTATTTATTGTTTTCTTGTGACTTTTGTTCATTCTTTCTACTTTTTTTCCATTACTAAAAACAGCAGAATTCCTCATTTACAAGGTTGTAATGCAATTACAGTAATGCATACTAAACATTTTGATTCATTATCATTACTAGCTGTCACCATAACTCATAACAACTGATGAGACCCAGAGACACATAATGTGGCAATCGACTCACCTGCGGAGACAGAATGGAGAAGTATCGCTGTCCGGATTCACGCATGTAAAGATAATACATGTTTCCTGGTTTCTTTACAACGTTGCAGGCGGCGTGGTGAAGCTCAGCGTCTTTCTTGGCATCTTCCAAAACCTGAAGTATAAACGGGAATGGATTTAACCATTATTTATTTGTCACATTTCAGATTATTATATTAGTAGGGTAGGCAATTTTTTCATAAACACTTTTTGTTATTCTGCTTAAAACTCTGATGGCAATCAATAACAGAAGTGGTCTAAATATTAAAGGGCTAGTTCACCCAAAAATGAAACTTCTGTCATTAATTACTCACCCTCATGTTGTTCCGAGACCTTTGTTCATCTTCTGAACTCAAAGATATTTTTGATGAAATCCGAGAGCTCTCTGACCCTTCCATAGACAGCAATTTAATAAACACTTTCAATGTGGGAAAGACATTGTTAAAATAGTCCATGTAACTACAGTGGTTCAACCTTAAAGGATTAGTTCGCTTCAAAATACAACATTTCCTGATTTTTACTCACCCCCATCATCCAAGATGTTCATGTCTTTCTTTCTTCAGTCAAAAAGAAATTACGAAGAATTTTTCTTCACATAATGGACTTCAATGGCAACCAAAATGTTGAAGGTCCAAATCAATGCAGTTTCAAAGTGCTTTGAAGGGCTTCAGACGTGATCCCAGACAAGGAATAGGGTCTTATCTAGGGAAACCATCTTATTTTCAAGAAAAAAATAAACATTTATATACTATTTAACCTAAAGCTGGGATTTCCTCTGCTGGGATCGTGCAGAGCCTCTGAAAACCTTTGAAACTGCATTGATATGGAACTTCAACATTTTGGTAGCCATTGAAGTCCATTGTGTGGAGAAAAATCCTGGTATGTTTTGCTCAAACTTAATTTATTTTCCACTGAAGAAAGAAAGATATGGACATCTTGAATGGCATGGGGGTGAGTAAATTATCAGGAAATTTTCATTTTGAAGTGAACTAATCCTTTAATGTTATAAAGCGTCGAGAATACTTTTTATGTACAAAAAAACTATTCAGCAATTTCTTAGTTCTACAGCAGAACGGCGGCTCAACATTGGCCAGCTCCTGCGTCAGCATCACACGTATGTGTCGTGGTGCTCACGTGAACAGCTTCAGCCAATGGTGAGCCGCAGCTCTGATGCAGACCTCTGAAGCGCTGTATTGTGTTTACTACGTAAACTGCGTAGGAGACTGACACAGACGAGAAGAAATTGCTGAATAAAGTAGTTATTTTTGTTTGTTTTGTGCATAAAAAGTATTCTCATCACTTCATAACATTAAGGTTGAACCACTGGAGTCACATGGACTATTTTAACTACATCTTTCCTACCTTTCTGGGCCTTGGAAGTGGCAATTAAATAGCTGTCTATGGAGTGGTCAGAGAGCTCTTGGATTTCATCAAAAATGTCTTAATTTGTGTTCTGAAGATGAACAGCAGCCGCCTTTCTCCTGAACCAAAACAACAAGCTTATGCTGCTTTCACACCATGTCATAAACGCAATTATGAGATAGCAACCCGTGACGTTCTACCCGGAGCTGTTCACATCTTCAGACTCGGATTTCAAATGTCAATGTCAAAACTATCAACGCTGAAATTAATCTGCAGCAGTCAGGTAGTAAAACTAGAGCTCTGTAAGCCGTTTGCGTTCATTATTATTGCAACGTTATGTGCTTTGAGACATGAAGACATTTAATGCCGTCTCTCGTGACACTTTTCAGACTCTGCTGTACGTTCATGTGTTTTAAAGGAGGTGTGGCTTTAGAAAGCACTCTGAAAGAAGGGTGGGTCGAAGCCAGCTTGCTATTGCAACCCTCTCCAAAATTGCCTTCCCTACCTTTAAACAAAGACACATATTCCAGTGCTGCTCCCAATACAAACTCCAGGGACATTTATCAGACTGCTGTATAATAAAAATGGTAATTTGATTGACAGTTCAATCTCACCTTTCTTGCTTGCTCCTGAAGGTATCTTATCTGGTCAGCAATGACTGTAAGTTTGTTGCAAGCATTGGCTCTGATAAATTCATCGCCCTAAAAATCCCACACACGCACAAAAATCCATCATTAAAAGATGATACTTTTTTATTATCATATTAGAAGTGTGACCTAAAGCATTGTTTACCTTCTGTACTTGCTGTGCCAGAGCAACTAGATTCATGGGATCCCCAACCCGGTTGGTCTGGTAGGGACTCACCAGCATTATTCCACTTGGGTTACTAATGGTTTCCACCAAAGTTACTGTAATATAAACATATTAATGTCCACATGTAAAATCTTGTTACATAGTACAGACATGTTTTTGCATCTAGAGTAAAAAGTTATGCATAAAATCCAAAGGATAATCTTACAAAACTGTAGTATGGTAACCATATTTCAGCAAAAATATCATAATTATGACAATAAAGGGACAGTTCACCCCAAAAAATGTCAATTCTGTCATAATTTCTTTACCCTCAAGTTGTTACAAACCTGTATGAGTATAACACAAATTATATTTTAAAGAATGTTGGTAACCAGACAGTTGATGGTACCCATTGACTTCCACAGTATGTTTTTTCCTACTATGCAGTCAATGGCTACAACTTCAAATCAATTATGACATAATTTCTATTTTTTGGTGAAAAAACTATACGATGCCTTAACTATATTATATTTGTATGTAGCCGCTACTTCCATAAAAGGACATCAAAAATACCAGAAAGACTTTAAAAGCTTCTTGCACTGATCTGATCTGAGAGACTACAGTAATTAAAGCCACAATATGTAATTTTTCACCGCTAGAGGTCGCTTATTCAAAACAGGCGTAGCTTGATGACGCCTGGATTTCGCAGAGCTTTTCTGCCGCAGACCAGCGGTTCCGCTTCTTCCGCTCATGTGTATGTGGGGTAACGCAGCGCTGTTTTATCATATTAGATACATTTGAGTGTGTTGAAAGTTATGTTATAATGCTACTCTGTGCATTCGCTCGGCGGCTGCTATAAGACACTTGTTCACACTGCAGTGAGCTAGATGGATATTATGCATGGTAAAACATGGTACTCGCAGTAAATCAAGAAAACCAGATTTAAACAATAAGACTAACTGTGTTGAGCTGGAGAACAATGATTTGTTTTCTGTCCATGCATGCATCCAAACAGTTGCTCACCTAATAAAACACATCGTATATTAAAGCGTCTTTGGTGTTTCCATGATTTCCGGAAATCGAGGGTAACGCGGGTGTGATGTCATTGATAGGCGACGCATGGACATGGTCCGTGTCCTGGTTAAAATAGCTAATTTCTCTGGATTTTTGGAAACATTTGGGATAAAGTACGTACACAAGTCAACAAAATATATAATATTGTTCTAGTGGTTTTTGGATATTTTAATCCAAAAATCTTACATATTGTGCCTTTAATCAGGAAACTATTATGGTGAATTTTGTAAGGCAATTATGTAACCGGTTAGATAAGCTCTCAACCTCAGGGTGTTTAACATTTTAAAAATGTAAAAAAATAAAATACATACATATACATATATATATATCTGCAAATATTATTTATGGTTTTATTTAATTATTAATATTTTACTGTTACCTGTCAAATTCCAAATTGACTGTAAATGTTACCAACAGCCTGTATGAATGAAATCAAGCTAACAATTTTAACTTCTGAAAATGTTGTTAGCTTAGTATCACTGACTCTGATGTACAGTATGTTGAGTTTACAGTGAGCCAATAAATGGGACATTTGATAACATTACAAAATTGTCGAATCATAACAATTTTGTTTGTCAATGAAAATACTTTTAAGCAAAGACATTCAACCTGTTTTCAACTTATAACAATCAATATGGTGAGGTGGAATGATTAACTCAATCAATATAATCATTCACTGGGTGACAAAACAACAACCTATGACTTGTTCATATGTTTTCTGAACACTGAAAGCATTTGTCTTACCCGTGGTGGTTTTGTTGGGTTGGTGTGGAAGACTGACAGTTTTATCCATTCTGTAATAAACTATTCCTCAACTCCCAGCAAATTAACACGAGACTTCTCGCCGGTGTTACCAAAGCTAGTCTGGCACAACACCAACACGCAGGAGGCGTTTCTGGGGTCCTACTGTGTGTTTGTTGCCTCGAGTAGTAGCCGTGATAGTTGCCTGTATAAAGAAACCTCTATTTTTGTCATCTAATAATTTCCACACATATTTAATGAGGGGCTACACTATAGCACGTGTTAATATGATAATAACTTTGAATATTATAAGACACATTAATATTCATTATGTCGATAATTCAAATACAAAGCGATTGTGCATGTTCAGAGGCAGCCTTCGCGTGTCGTGTTACGTAGACTGTAAGATAATGTTGTAACGTGAGTTTTCTGCAGTTATGAAAGATCTGAGTTTTGAAATTATAAAACCAAAAATTGCATGTCTGTA
The DNA here is from genome assembly GCA_018749465.1 of Paracanthobrama guichenoti. Lineage (NCBI taxonomy): Eukaryota > Metazoa > Chordata > Actinopteri > Cypriniformes > Gobionidae > Paracanthobrama > Paracanthobrama guichenoti. The sequence goes on from CM031953.1 coordinate 28,023,236, forward strand.
CAAGTTTAGCATTTTTTTTTTTGACACTTTTTCTCATGTTATCTGAATCATGCAAGCTGTTTTTATTTTTATTTTATTTTTTATAACGTTCATTTAAACCATTTCAGGCTGATTGGTGGTGTATGGTTTCCTCACAATAAAAATCAATACATTGCAAAAAACAAAACAGGCATATCCCAGATGCCCTGACTACATTAGATTTTTTTTTTTACTAGGCAAAGGCTGTGAAATTTAAATTTTAGTAAAACTTTAAAATAAGTTTCACGTGCCAATTTTGATGAGGGTTTAAAGATCCAGGTGGCCTGTGACTCCACTATTTTTGTGAAATTGAACATTTATAAAAAGTTTAACTTAATTACAAAGTATGCTTACAAGATCAATATCAATAATACTGCATTTTATGTAGGCTATTCATATGAGAATTGACTCATTTGCGGTTTTATTATTAATTAACACTGATAAGCAGTGTTTGGTGTAACTACTAAGTAATTAGCTACTGTAATTTAATTACTTTTCCCTTGAAAAAGTAAGGAATTACTCTTATTTTTTCTGTATCTGAATTACAGTTACTTCTGATGTTATTGAGTTAAATATTGTGCATAGACTGTAGAACAATTATATGAGTGGAATTCAATTAACATCAAAATCCCAACTTTAACATGAATGTTTTATTGTCTCCTCCTCACATTTGTAATACTTTGGTCAGTTAATAAAAATAATTTATGTAGTGTTATATTAATTATTTGACTGAGCCATCATGTCTATCTTTGAATCAGTCGATGTTGATATAGGATTTAGAAAGTAATCAGTAATAAGTAATTAAATACTTTTGGAGAGACTAATTTGTACAGTAACACTATTGAAGATGTAGTAACTAGTAATTAAAGGGATAGTTCACCCAAGCATTTTAATTAGCCCATGATTTACTCACTCACGAATACAATCAGAGTTATATTAAAAATGTCCCGGCTCTTCCAAGCTTTGTCATGGCAGTGAATGGCTGTTTCTGTTCAGTTCATAAAAGTGCATCTATCCATCATAAATGTGCTCCACACGGCTCCGGGGGTTTGATAAAGGCCTTCTGAGGCGTAGCGATGCGTTTGTATGAGAAAAATAAATCCATATTTGAAACTTTACAAACTGTAATCTCTAACTTCCGCTAACTGTCATACGCACGTTCACGAGAGACTGGCGTCCTACGTCAAGTTTCAAATATGGATATTTTTCTTACACGGACACGTCCTTTCGCTTCAGAAGGCCTTTATTAACCCCCCGGAGCCTTGTGGAGCAGTTATATGATGGATAGATGCACTTTTATGGACTTCAAAACAAAAAGGACCATTCATTGCTATTATAAAGCTTGGAAGAGCCAGGACATTTATTAATATAACTCTGACTGTATTCATCTGAAAGAAGAATGTCATATACACCTAGGATGGCTTGAGGGTGAGTAAATCATGGGCTAATTTACATTTTTGGGTGAACTATCCCTTTAATTACTTGTTTAGAGTAACTCAACACTGCTAGGATATCATGTTTGATAATGATTGTAAGTTACTGTAAAGTGTTAACCAGCTTTTTTTTGCTCCTAAAAAAGAAAAGCAAATGAAATGTAAAACATAGAAATAGCCTATACATAGATAACCTGACTCAATTGTCATCTTACCAACTCAATTCACGCAGTTTATGTATATACACTTTATAATCTTAGTTCAAAATGCCTCAATTGTCACTCAAATCTGCGACTAGACCCATATTCGCACAGTTACCCTAAATGTCACGCAGTCCTCCTGGAGCTCCACCCTCTCCAAAATACTTTAGGAGAGTCTCCAATACCGAGTTCTACCTCACAGGCCTACAGTCTCCAAGATGTGGACCGCACTGTCCCTGATCTCAGTCCTCTCCACTGTACATTTCACCTTGTGTGACACCCAAATCAATGGATTATTCGAGCCATACGATCTGCTTTTTGACAACGCGGTGGAGGCGTATTATAAGCAGGACTGGCTGGCTGTGATCCTGAACATGGAAAGAGCTTTGCGGAATAAAGGAGCGCTGCGTAAAATCCAGACGCACTGCCGCTTATCCTGTGCGAATCACACCGGTTTCGGGGATTCTTTTCCCGGTTTGGGTGTGCCGATCCCAGGAACCGGGGCCGTGGAGGATTTAGCGTTTTTCCAGAGGATACTCAAACGGGCCGATTGTGTGAATGCATGTGAACGCGAGAAACTGGGACCGCCGACACTTCATAAAGTTAGTGAAACTATAGAGCAGGAGTTCAAGAAGAGGACGCCTTACAATTATCTGCAAGTGGCGTACTTTAAGGTAACAAAAAGAGGCCAGCACGAATGAAATGCATACATTTTATTTTATTTTTTAAACGCAAAGGCATTTAAAAAGTGAACAGGAATGGGGACAAAATCAGTGCATCTCACTGGACGTGTTTTTTTTGTAAACAAATGACATCGAGCTGTGTATCAGATACATATCAATGCATAAATGTGCATCATATGTGCATAATTGTCTGCAAAACGCAGATAGCATTGAATGGTTAAATGTTTGAGAAGCTCATCCACGTTTTCCCAACCCCCCCAAACTCACTGCACTCTGTGCCACGTCTTTAGGTGGAGCCTTGCAGTCTCGAATGCTTCCAGAACTCCTATGAGAGGCTCTAAAATGCAACTGCTTATTAAAATGATGGTTTGAATGAGATATGCAATCGGGCCTGTGAGCCTCAGGCTACTAGGCCTAATGAAAATGCATAGTTTTTGCATTAAAAATCATGCTTTCCAAGTTATATACTTTAGAGATAAAATTGTTCCTAAAATATAGCTAAGCATGACAAACATAAACTACATATACATACATAAACACACACACACAATTAATTAATTCATGGATTAATTAAATAATTAATTAATATAATATACAGCTTTCCTGTAGCTCAAACAATAAGAGCGTGGCGCTAGCAACGCCAAGGTCATGGGTTTGATTCCCAGGGAAAGCAAGAACTGACAAAAAAAATTGTGTACCTTGAATGCAATGTAAGTTGCTTTGGATAAAAGCATCTGCCAAATGCATAAATGTAATATATATATGAAAATGCATAGTTTTTGCATTAAAAAAATCATTATCACCATAATTAGATTGAGCTGTTGAACTGAAAATAAAATGATTTACAGTTAAATATCTATGGTGATATGATCATATGTATACATATTAAAATGTATATAAATATTATATACATATATATATATATACACATTTGTAATATTTTTGTTTGCCATGTTTGATTGGCTATATTCTAGGAACTATTTTGTATCTAAAGTATAACTTGGAAAGCATGAGTGTTTTCTAACCCATATCTGAATATTTTTGTTCTCTTTGTACCTACAGATAAACAAGCTTGACAAGGCAGTGGCAGCCGCAAATACATTTTTCATGGCAAATCCTGAACATGTTGAGATGAAACAGAATTTAGAGTACTACAGGATGATGGCTGGGGTGCAAGAGACTGATTTCAAGGACCTGGAGGAGAGACCGCACATGGTACGAGGAATGTTTATTAATATGAATATATCTGGATGGATGGATGAATAGGAAGGTGGATGAATGAATGAATGAATAGGTAGGTGGATGGGTGGATAAATATGTAGGTGGATGGATGGATAAATAGGTAGGTGGATGGATGGATAAATAGGTGGATGGATGGATGGATAAATAGGTAGTTGGTTGATGGATGAATAGGTGGATGGGTTGGTGGATGGGTTGGTGGATGGATGGATGGATGGATGGATGGATGGATGGATGGATGGATGGATGAATAGGTGGGTGGATGGATGATGGATGAATATGTAGATGGATGGATGGATGGATGAATAGGTAGATGGATGGATGGATGGATGGATGGATGGATGGATGGATGGATGGATGGATGAATAGGTGGGTGGATGGATGATGGATGGAGGAATAGGTGGGTGGATGGATGATGGATGGAGGAATAGGTAGGTGGATGGATGGATGAATAGGTAGATGGATGGATGGATGAATAGGTAGATGGATGGATGGATGAATAGGTAGGTGAATGGATGAGTAGGTAGGTAGATGGATGGATAGTTTACAATGCTGGAGTATAATTGACTGTCTCTGTTTCAGGCTGAGTTTTTAGAAGGAAAGATGCATTACAGTGCAGAATATTTTGCCCCAGCCATCGAGCACTTTGAGGCCGCTGTTGAAGAATACTTTACTGCTTATGAAGAATGCAGAGTTCTCTGCGAAGGAGCATTCAACTATGACGGTTACAACTACATGGAGTACAACGCCGACCTCTTTCAATCTATGACAGGCATGTGGCATTCTGATGCTTCTGATTTTGAGTGAACACCACCAGATTGTGCTTGTTTCTCTACGAGAAGATTCTCTTTGAGTGAATAATTTATGCAATTTTGAAATCTCACGATGTTTGATGTCTTTTTCAAGTTTTCTTTTCCTTGTATGAATTTCTGTTACACTAAATGTTTCATAAATTTTGATTTTTTAAGTATTCATGTCTATATTCGCTTTGATCACAGATCATTACCTTCACATTTTGAGCTGTAAACAGAACTGTGCCGTGGAGCTGGCATCCACCACTGGAAGAGAGAAGCCTTTTGAAGATTTCCTCCCCTCGCACTTTAACTACCTTCAGTTCTCATACTATAACAGTACGATACACTCTTATTCAGCATAATCATATTCAGTACCAGATTCCAGTGCTGTTATTGTTAACTAAAAGCAAAGCTATTAAAAATTTAAAGCCTTTATAATGCATTATAATGTACACTCACCTAAAGGATTATTAGGAACACCATACTAATACTGTGTTTGACCCCCTTTCGCCTTCAGAACTGCCTTAATTCTACGTGGCATTGATTCAACAAGGTGCTGAAAGCATTCTTTAGAAATGTTGGCCCATATTGATAGGATAGCATCTTGCAGTTGATGGAGATTTGTGGGATGCACATCCAGGGCACGAAGCTCCCATTCCACCACATCCCAAAGATGCTCTATTGGGTTGAGATCTGGTGACTGTGGGGGCCATTTTAGTACAGTGAACTCATTGTCATGTTCAAGAAACCAATTTGAAATGATTCGAGCTTTGTGACATGGTGCATTATCCTGCTGGAAGTAGCCATCAGAGAATGGGTACATGGTGGTCATAAAGGGATGAACATGGTCAGAAACAATGCTCAGGTAGGCCGTGGCATTTAAACAATGCCCAATTGGCACTAAGGGGCCTAAAGTGTGCCAAGAAAACATCCCCCACACCATTACACCACCACCATCAGCCTGCACAGTGGTAACAAGGCATGATGGATCCATGTTCTCATTCTGTTTACGCCAAATTCTGACTCTACCATCTGAATGTCTCAACAGAAATTGAGACTCATCAGACCAGGCAACATTTTTCCAGTCTTCAACTGTCCAATTTTGGTGAGCTTGTGCAAATTGTAGCCTCTTTTTCCTATTTGTAGTGTGGAGATGAGTGGTACCGGTGGGGTCTTCTGCTGTTGTAGCCCATCCGCCTCAAGGTTGTGCGTGTTGTGGCTTCACAAATGCTTTGCTGCATACCTCGGTTGTAACGAGTGGTTATTTCAGTCAAAGTTGCTCTTCTATCAGCTTGAATCAGTCGGCCCATTCTCCTCTGACCTCTAGCATCAACAAGGCATTTTTCGCCCACAGGACTGCCGCATACTGGATGTTTTTCCTTTTCACACCATTCTTTATAAACCCTAGAAATGGTTGTGCGTGAAAATCCCAGTAACTGAGCAGATTGTGAAATACTCAGACCGGCCCGTCTGGCACCAACAACCATGCCACGCTCAAAATTGCTTAAATCACCTTTCTTTCCCATTCTGACATTCAGTTTGGAGTTCAGGAGATTGTCTTGACCAGGACCACACCCCTAAATGCATTGAAGCAACTGCCATGTGATTGGTTGATTAGATAATTGCATTAATGAGAAATTGAACAGGTGTTCCTAATAATCCTTTAGGTGAGTGTTATAATGCATTATATCTTTTCAGAAATAATTGTAACCCTATTTTCAGATTCCTTGTTACATCTGAAATTGGATGTTAATGCATTGTACTTTCTAAAGATGTGTTCAAATAATAGATAAGTATTAAAATGCATTATAACTATGGTTGCAATTGTTAATGAGATCATACAATGCATTATTCATTTCAAGGCATAATTAAAGGGATGGCTCACCCCAAAAAAAAAAAAAAAAAAAAAAAAAAAAATGTACTCACCCTCATGTTGTTTCAATCCTGCTGAAGAAGGTATTTTGAAAAAAATGTCAGTAACCAAATAGTTGATGGACCCCATTGACTTCCATAGTATTTTTCCCCATACATTTAGAACAACTAGACAGAATTTTCATTTTTGGGTGAGCTATACCTTTATGGCATTAAAAATACTTTTATAATTATATATAAATGCTTTAATTTTTTTTTTTTTTTTACAAATCCTTCCCTTGTGGGTCAAAATGACCCAAAGCCCTAAAATTATAATATTCTTTTCTTTTTCTTTTTAAGTTCTTTTGGAGATTGTGTTGTGTTTTATTTTATTTACCTTTAAATGACCAGATTTTATCAATAAATAATAAATAAATAATAATTTTAAATTTAATTAATGTATGTATTTTTAATACATTTGGAGCATCTTGAGGTTGAGTAAATGATTACATTATAATTATATATAAATGCTTTAATTTTTGGTGTTACCAAAATAGTTTTCAACAACTGAAAATATATATATATAAATAAATAAATAAATAAATAAATAAATATAAAAAGCACAAAAGCAAATTCAAAAATTTATAAATACTATATAAGGGTTTATAAATAATACAAAAATAACATATTTAGCATAAATATTAATGTTTTTAGAAGAAATATTTAAGTACACCAACGTTTGTATGGCATTTGCATGTACTGGAGTAAGTGCATCATGTATTATTTATGTTTGAGTTCATTTTAAAGCTTCTCTCCCAGGTGAGAAATACGAGCAGGCCATTGAGTGTGCTAAAACATTCCTGCTCTTCCACCCTGAGGATGCGGTCATGGCTCAGAACTTGGCGTACTACTCTGCCATGCTGGGAGACGAGAAAGCCGTCAACATTACAGCCAGAGAGGTATAGTCTACACATGGCCCTTTTTAATCGACAGCACGTTTATTTGTTACGTCGATTAATAAAAACATCATTTTAAAATTACTTTAAATGCAGACTTCACTCATTTTGAACAAAACATCATCGCGTTTCGCAGGTTATTCAGCAGCATATTAAGAGGTCTCTGCTGGAAAAAGAGCTCCTTTACTTCGGCTATGAGATGTTTGGTAAAACTTTTGTTGATCCAGTAAGTGTTAACATGCACACAGTGCTGTACTTCTCACATTTATTTGTGTTCAGTTACAAGTTATGATAAAATCTTGATCTCATCCCATCTCAGGACACATGGACCCCTGAGGATGTCATGCCAAAGAAACTAAGAGAAAAACAAAAGTAAGTGTATATCTTTGAAATGTTATTACAATTTAAAATAGCTGTTTGAATATATTTATTTAATCCTCATCCCCTTGTTACTTTGTAACAAATCCTTTCCTCGTGGGTCAATATGACCCAAAGCCCTAAAATTATACACTTTGTTTTTTGTTTTTTTTTGGTCCAGAAAGCTTATTTCATTTAATTTTGATAATGTTTTCTTTTTTTAATGCAATTCTTTTGGAGATTTTTTCTTCTTTTCTTTAATTTGCCTTTAAATTACTAAATTTAATCAATAAATAATTTAAGCACATTCTTCACATTCTTTCAACTCTCAATTTCATGCATAACCCTTTTAATTCAGCTCAAAATATCTTACATTGGTTGTCTTTGCCTAGCCTGACTCTGCCCTCCTACGTATTTCCGCTCAATTTTCATTTTCCTTCAGTTCTCCATCTGGGATTGCGGTATATTCTCTGGGTTTCTCCGGTCAAATTCTAACCGGTCCAATCAGCGAACAGAGGGAGTGGCTGAGAACGATGACGTTGATGTTGTGCGCTAGTTTGAGATGACATACGTCACGACCAAACGTTAGCGATTCAATAGTTTTAAACTTCAACAGAGTACACGCCTTCAAGGAAGTTAACGCTTGTCAATGGAGAGTGGCCAGACTCTGTACAAATGAAATGTATGAGAGTCCAGTAGGACCAGGCTAGTCTTTGCCAACCTCTTGTGGGAAAATAAATAACATATTTCATGACTCTTGCCACTAGATGGCCTTACAGCTCTAAATGGAGCAAATGAACTGTTCTGCTGGGTCCTAAAGTCATTTCTCTTCTGTATGCATTCAGATACACATGTAGACATTTTTTTTGGTAAAGTTTTAGTATTTTTATTTTGAATTGAGCATCTTCAGATTTTTCTGTGTACTGAAGCATTCTTCACATTCCATTCATTCCTATGGGGTCAAATTGACCCCCGAGGGGGAAGGATTTGTTGGTTTTTTTTTTTTTTTTTTTACATTTCAACCACAAAACTCCTATTTTTTGTGTGTGTATTTGTGGTTCAAGTACGACAAAAGGGTCTTGGACCACCCTGCTGAACCCCAATGAATTTCGGGTCAAAATGACATTACTTCAGTGTCACATGATCCTTCAGATATCATTCTAATATGCTGAGTCGCTGCTCAAAGAACATTTATTATCATCAATATTGAAAACAGCTGTGCTGCTTAATATTTTTGTGGAAACCATGATACATTTTATTCAGGATTCTTTGATAAATAAAATATTATTTTGAACTTTCTATTCGAGACAAAAGTAAGAGACTCTTTGCTGTTGCATTAAAGTTCAACTGACCTGACGCTGGTTTCCTCTTGTGTTCGCAGGGCGGACAGAGAAACAGCCGCGAGGATTACAGAGGAGATTGGGAACCTGATGAAAGAGATCGAGACACTCGTGGAAGAGAAGACTAAAGAATCAGACCTTTCCATTATAGTAAAAGACGGTAAGATGTGGGGATAAACAAGTCACATGACCAAATCCTCCACTTTACATGCACATCTTTATTCAGTGATACAAAACTGGTGCCATTTCAGATATCAAACCAGCACCTCCTCCAGAAACTGGCAACAAACTCCCGTTTGGTGACATCAGGGTAACCATGACATCTACGGCTCTGAACGGCTCACAGCGAGTCGTCCTGGATGGTGTAACCACGTCTGATGAGTGTCAGGAACTTCATCGCCTCGCCGGTGTACGTTTACACTTTTCTTGTGATTTCCCAAAAGAGTGAACAAAGCCATGTCCGTTTAATGCAATCAACCAAATATTTCTCTTTTTATATTGCTCAAATTAAATCTCGCAGGCAGCAGCTCTTCAAGATGGTTTTAAAGCAACACCCTCCCCTCATTCAGCGACTGAGGTGTTTCAGGACATCACCGTTCTCAAAGCTCTGCAGGTGAGACATACTCTATATTTTTAAACTCTTTAAAAAAAAAAAAAAACATCTTGAACAGTGAATTTACATGGAACTAATATTTACAATGTGATAAAGCAAGTTTGAGCTCTCCAATGCTGCATTTGATCAAAATACTGTCAAATATTACTAGAATCCAAAATGGCTGTTTTATAATTGAATATATTTTAAAATGTAATTTATTCCTGTGATCAAAGCTGAATTTTCAGCATCATTACTCCAGTCTTCAGTGTCACATGATCCTTCAGAAATGATTCTGATATGAGGATTTACTGCTAAACAAACATTTCTGATTATCAATGTTGAAAACAGTTGTGCTGCTTAATGCGCTGAAACTGCAAAACATGATGAATAAAGAGTTCAGTAGAATAGCATTTATTTAAAATTGAAATCTTTTGTTGCTTTATAAAAGTGTCACTTTTCAATTGAATGCATCCTCACTGCATAAATGTATTTTTAAATTTGAACCGTGTACACTGTCAGAAAAAAAAAAAAAAAAAAAAAAAAAGGTGCATTGCGGTCACTGGGGCGGTACCCTAAGGTACAAAACCGAAAAGCTACTAATACGCTCTTAAAGTACTGATGTGAACCTTTAAGGTACTAATATGTACCATATTTCACTTTTGTACCTTAGGGTACCGCCCCAGTGACAGCACTGTACCTTTTTTTCTGAGAGTGTATGGTTTAAAACAAATCAAACATTAAAATAAAAAAATAAAAAATTGCTGGAGGGTTAGAGCCGATTATGCAGACTCTGTATGTGATATTTTGATTAATTTTTTTTTGTCTCATTCTTTGTCCAGGAGGATCTGGTCCCATTGAAGAGTGCTCATTTGTTTTTTGATCTCAATGAAAAGGTCCATAAGGTTCTGGAAACCAACTTTGGTCTGGAATCGCCCCTTTATTTCTCCAGCTCAAACCTGGTTTGCCGATCCACCATTGGTAAAATGACTTAAGATATACATTATTTTTGCATCTTGAACACAGACCTATTTAGTTCTTAAGCAAGAACATGTTTGTCTCTCTCTCCATCCAGAGAAACAGGAAGACCGGGCTGACTGTCTACTTGTCTCCGAGCTCAACGAGTGTATCAGAGAGCCGTCAGCATACAGTGATCAAGGCTACAGGTTTGCCCATAAAGCATTATGGTTATTTAGTGTATTATGGAAGCTTGTTACCGCCAAGAAATAAATAAAAGGCACATTTTCTCACAATTCTTACTTGTCTCAGCATTGCTAGATATAAAAGTTGCAACTGCGTGTTATAAAGTCATATATAAACTCGCAAATCTGAGAAAAAGTCAGTCTCTTTCTCAGGTTTGGACTTTATAACTTGCAAAGTTTATATATGACAATTCAGAGAAAAGTCAGAATTGCAAGATAAACCCAATTGTGAGAAATAAAGTCAGAAGTGAGAGTTGCGAGAGTCTGACTTTATCACTCAATTCTGACTTCATTTAATTTGCGACAGAATCGCGAGTTACAAGATTCTGACTTTATAACTCGTAATTGTGAGTTATTTCTCGCAATTGTTTATAGCTTGTAATTTTTACTTTTCAGAAGAAAAAATTAAAATTCAGAATTGGTATAAAGTCGCAATTATCAAGCTTCTTTAAGTTTGTAGTGTTTTCACTAATGCATGACATTTTTCTTTGTAGTGCCATTTTGTACCTCAATGATGACTTCGAAGGGGGAGATTTTATCTTCACCGAGCCAGATGCCAAAACAGTCTCTGTAAGATTTCTAAATGTTTTGCATAATTTTCATCCAGACTAGTGATCTGTGTAACTAACTAAAAGTAGTGACACTACTAACATATAGCTCAGCTACTAAAAATAGTGTAGCTTCAACCAAGATTTAACTAACTTAATCCTGTAATATCCTTTTCCTCTCAAATAGCATTGGGAAGTCGGATTCATTTTAGCAAGTCAGTTTGGTTTTCAATGAAAAAAAAAAAGTGTTTTTTAGAGTTTACTTTTTACAGCTAAATAAATTAAACTGCCATTTATCACTGTGATTTTGATTCCTTTATGAAAATGCATCTACTTTAAAATTACGATTATTTTGAGTATATTGTAGCTTGACAAAGTAGCTTCCCCAGCCATGCTTAGGGAGTCATTAGACATGGTCAACATCTATATGGCAGCATGCTCTACTAAATGTCTATAAAATTTGCTGTTGTGGCATGAATTTTCTAAAACAGATTATTTCACTCTACCATCTCTTCAGGCAGTGGTGAAGCCTCAGTGTGGTAGAGTCGTGGGATTCAGAGCCGGACAGGAGAACCTTCATGGAGTCACGGCAGTAACTAAAGGCCAGAGGTGTGCTCTAGTGCTTCGGTTCACTCTGGATCCTCATCACAATGAGAAGGCAAGTATAACTTTTGTGAATGATAAAATAAAGTAGTAAAATAGGAAACACTGTGGACGAAAACAGGAAAGAACATTTCATGGGATCAGTTTCAATGTTGTCATTGCAAAACTATTTAAAAAAAAAAAAAAAAAAAACACGAAACAGATGAAAAACTTAACTTGAAGTACTACAAGTTACTAAAACTAAAATAAATTAAAAGCTAAATAGAAATATTAAAACTAATAAGTGCAAAAAAAAAAAAAAAAAAAAAAAAAAAAAAAGTAAAAATGTAATCAGTTTTGTAATCAACACATAATGTACTCATTTTATATGGTCCGCGATATGTAACATACATAAATTCTCTATTTATTTTAGAAAATATTTTAATTATCAAAAGTAAATTCTATATTTTTATAATACATGTTAATTGTATTTTTTATAAAAATAAACATTTACAAAATATTTTAAAAGTACATTTATTTTTAGAATTTTTTATAAGATGTATGTGTAATGAGGACTCAGGCAGACTGGGATCCATGTGCAGTTTATTAAAAGAACACAAACTCACAGTACAAGCAGGCGTGGATCGGTAAAGCAGGGTAAACAGCAGAGTCAGAGGCAGAGCGCAAGTCGTGGTCAGGGCAGGCAGCAAACAGACGAGAATCAGAGTCCAGGCAAACAGAGAGCAAGGGCAGGCAGAACAGGGTCATAAACAGCAGTCCAAGGCAGAGTCAACACACAGGCACGATGATAACAACAGGGAATGAACGCTCAGAAACATAGCCAGGGCAAACAAGACTTCGCAATGAGTGAGTGTGGGTGCAGAGTATATATAGGCATGGTAATGGTGAACAGGTGTGCCGTAATCAGTTCTGGAGAGAGGGTGCATGGGAAATGAAGTCCGAAATGGAGGTTAGTACTCAGGTGAGTGCGACCTCTGATGGCCGACGGTGGGATCTTCACCGGCGTTTGTGACTGTTAATCATATTTTATATATATATATATATATATACAAACACACACACACAAACACACACGCATACATACACCGATCAGGCATAATATTATGACCACTGACAGGTGAAGTGAATAACACTGAAACACTGATTATCTCTTCATCACGGCTCCTGTTAGTGGGTAGGATATATTAGGCAGCAAGTGAACATTTTGTCCTCAAAGTTGATGTGTTAGAAGCAGGAAAAACGGGCAAGTGTAAGGATTTGAGCGAGTTTGACAAGGGCCAAATTGTGATGGCTAGACGACTGGGTCAGAGCATCTCCAAAACTGCAGCTCTTGTGGGGTGTTCCCGGTCTGCAGTGGTCAGGATCTATCAAAAGTGCTCCAAGGAAGGAACAGTGGTGAACCGGCCACAGGATCATGGGCGGTGTGTGCCAAGGCTCATTGATGCACATGGGGAGCGAAGGCTGGCCCGTGTGGTCTGATCAAACGAGCTAATGTAGCTCAAATTGCTGAGGAAGTTAATGCTGGTTCTGATAGAAAGGTGTCAGAATACACAGTGCATCAAGGTTTGTTGCGTATGGGGCGGCATAGCCACAGACCAGTCAGTGTGCCCATGTTGACCACCGCCGAGAGTGCCAACAGTGGGCACCTGAGCCTCAAAACTGGACCACGGAGCAATGGAAGAAGGTCCGATGAATCACATTTTCTTTTACTTCACGTGGATGGCCGGGTGCGTGTGCATAGCTTACCTATTGAACACATAGCACTAGGATGCACTATGGGAAGAAGGCAAACTGACGGAGGCAGTGTGATGCTTTGGGCAATGTTCTGCTGGGAAACCTTGAGTCCTGCCATCCATGTGGATGTTACTTTGACACGTACCACCTACCTAAGCATTGTTACAGACCATGTATACCCTCTCATGGAAACGGTATTCCCTGGTGGCTGTGGCTCTTTCAGCAGGATAATGCTCCTGCCACAAAGCATAAATGGTTCAGGAATGGTTTGAGGAGCACAACAATGAGTTTGAGGTGTTGACTTGGCCTCCAAATTCCCCAGATCTCAATCCAATTGAGCATCTGTGGGATGTGCTGAACAAACAAGTCCGATCCATGGAGGCCCCACCTCACAACTTACAGGACTTAAAGGATCTGCTGCTAGCATCTTGGTGCCAGATACCACAGCACACCTTCAGGGGTCTAGTGGAGTCCATGCCTCGACGGGTCAGGGCTGTTTTGGCAGCAAAAGTGGGACCACCATAATATTAGGAAGGTGGTCGTAATGCTATGCCTGATCAGTGTATATTACTATAATAGTGCCATATTTTCCGTCACATTTATGATAGGATGCTGCAACATTCAGAAGCGACTTATATAATGATATTATGCAACCATGCAAAACAGAGTACATGCACACACAAATAAAAAAAATAAATAAAAAAAATCAGTTCTAGCATTGCTAATCTGTCATCACAGCCTCCTCATCATAACAATAAAATGCAATCAACAAAAAACAGAAAAAGTTACACGGTTAAGTTTAAACTGACTGTTGTACATCATGCAAAGCAGAACGTAAATTTAGTGTAAGTGAGAGACTGGCAAAAAGGTGAAACAACGCTTAATGAAATGCAGAAGACTTAACCAGCGAACTGTAGACATAAATACCTTTGGCCTGAGTTTATATTCCGGAATACACTGTATATAAATAAAACTGACAAAAAAAACACCGGCCTGTTCTTAAGTCATATTTATTATAAGCTTCTTCAGTTTCTAACCTTGCATTTTGTTGGGTCCACAGGAGCGCTTACAGGCTGAAGAACTTCTGAAAAAGCTTTCCGGCCCAGTTGAAGCCGACGTCCAGAAAACAGGAACGGACAGTGAAGAGAAACCCTCCGAACCCGATGGAACAATTCCTGCTCAAACAACAGAGAAAGACACAGTAAAGACAAGCACGCCTGCAGAACAACCCAGCAAAGCTACTGAAGATGAGAAAACTGACAGCAAAGTGGTCAAGAAGAGCGAAAAACCAAAGGCCAAAGCATCAAAAAAGCCAACCAAAACAGAAACCCAAACAAAAGCTAAAGCAGACAAAACAAAGAGCAAAAAGTCAGACAAAACAAAAACCACAACAGCGGAAAAAAAGAAATCAAAAACAGCCAACAAGACAAAACCTGTAACATCGGATGAAAAAGAGAAACCACCAGGCAAGAAAACAGACAAAAATACTGCAAATGACAAGAAAACAAAGCCAAAGATCACAGAACATAAAGACTCGACAGCTGAAAAACACAATGATGAGTTGTGAGCCTCAGAAGAGCGTCTATGATTTATTCTTTGTTTTTTTTTAATCAGTGATGGAGCAGTGCTGATGGATCTGTTTTTGTACATTTTTCTAAAACATGCATTGTGGGGGACTTGTGGGTGACAATCAAGTTGAGTGTTGTATTTTCTGTTTTGCCTGAATTGTATTTAAATCTATCCTTGTCTCAGGAACCGAAATACAGTAGTAACGTTTCATACTCCTCGAAAGAGTGTGGCAGCTTTTGGAAATTGCATTTGCCACTTTTCACTCCCATAATAATTCCTGAATAAAAGCAACATGTTTTTTAAATGATATCAGTGCAAAACATTGTTTGACTATGCATAACTCACAGGCACAATGCTAAGATGCTGTGGGATGTTGACAGGGTGTTGCTAATGCCGTTGTTCTGGGCACAAGTAAAAATGGAATTGGCTCAGTTTACTTCTTTAATGTAATTACATGGGATTATTTTTCACCTTTTTTATCATCTGCCAAGCAAAACACTCCTCTCTTCAACAAGCCACATAATTTCAGGTATTACTCAGCCATAAATTCAGTTTTCGTCATGGGATATTAAAGCGATTTTTGAATATGCACCAACACTGCACTAGGTGGCAGCATTGAGCTGAGGGACCATTCCATGTTTTTTTCCCGTAATGATAAGTGCGTTGTTCCCTCAACAACACAAGGCTGTTTGTACTGGTTTGAGGCATTTCTATATAAAACAGTTCTCCAGAAATGGCACAAAGGCTATTTCACAATACTTATTCGTTCACTTTTTCCTTCACTATTTGGAGTATTTTATTTGTTCTTCTGCATGCCTGGTCAACCCAAAGCAATTTTCTGGACAAGTGCATTGGCAATTATATTAAAAGCTGTCTTTAGGACACCTACATTTACTCTTTAACAAAGAGTCTCCTCTTCCATCTGCTTGACAAAGCCATTTACTGCTGCAAAAAGATTAGAATGAAGCATCTGATTCCTTTTAACTAACTGAACAGAGTTAAGGAGGACACCAGAGTCCCTGGGTGCAGTTATCGTGCTATTTGGATTTTGGATGTGATTGTGAATAGATCCAGACTTACAGCTGCTCACTCACTGAAATATCTTCAGGCTGCATAATTATCAGACATCATTAGACAATCAAAATAAATACTTTTTATATCTAACAAAGACTAAAAGTCATAACATAAATAATATTAATAGGGTACAATGGGGCTAAAGGCACACCTTAATAAAAATGTGCTTTTCATTACTCCCATATTGCAGAAAGAAAAAGGTTTGTATTGAATATTTATGGAGAAATGTACTTTATGTGAAAGTAAATCATAAAAGTTTATTTTGTTTAAAAATCGTATAAATGTATGAGGTGGCGATGGAGGCCTTTTACCCCACACACGGGGTAAAAACCAGCAAGGGGCAAAAGACACAGTATTGATACAAATACTTTAGCTAAAATAAAATGTTTTTAATAATGTCTACACCTTGTTCAAAACAATCACTTTAGCAAAGTTTTTTTGTTTTGTTTATTTTGATAAAATAATATTTTTTTGTTCAATAAATATGCTGTCATTAAAATGTTAATATATAAATATATTTTAAAAATATAGAAACAGAATTATTAAAAAGTAAAGATTCTGAAAGCATTGAAGGAGATCCCATAATAATTTAATATTCTGTAGATTTACAGTAGTAAAAATAAATGTTATTTTATTATATGATATGATTAATATATTTTAAATGTTTTATTATAAATTTGGTGATTTTGGTTGACACCCAACTTTAATATATGAAATTTACCATCTGAATATAACCATGTCATGTCAACAAATGTTAAAGTCAGACATCTATATATTATCATGCTAATTATTGTGTCTTTTTGCCCCAAATACCATACATTTACATATTCTTCCGTTATTGAAAAACTGGTAACTATTACCAATAAGGTGGTATTTCCATATGACTCAAGTGAGTCGATGTTGGAGTGGAAGTCATTGGAGTCGTTTTATTTATGTGAAATCTTTAGTGTCTGTTAGCTTTGAGGTCATCTCAAGTCAACAGAATTTTCTTTTAGCATTAAGCTTTCAGCATTTGAAATTTACAGCCTCTCTCTTTGAGGAAAACAATTAAAAATATTGATGATCTTGACTCTTTTGTGTAATAAAAAGCTCTGTAAATTGAGGATGTCCTACCACCTACATAGCAATAGCAATTATCAAATCATGGCTCATAACTAAACAAATCTTTCTAGGATATTTAGCAAAGGCTATTTAGCATACTTAGCATTTCCATGCTAACCAGTAAACAATACAGTTAAGTTTTGTGGTAAGGAATTGGCTTGCAAACCAACCCCCATTGTTTTGGTGGTTTACTCATAATCTTTTGAGGAAACGATAAGCATTTGCATCAAAATCATCCAGGCTAAACAAATGCTAAACCCAGATGGGTTTTAGCTGGCCTTCTAGCCTGGTCATATAGCTGGTTTAGCAGGCTGGTTTTAGTGGGGGTTTGATCACTTCTTTAGCTGGGAGACCAGCTTGACCAACCGGCTTACATCCAGCTAAGACCAAGGGTAAACCTGCGTTTTTATATAATGCACAATGCACAAAGTTTTACAGCATAAGTGCAACTGTTTCAATTCATTATAATGTGGTTTGCTCTTACATATTAGGCCACAGCTTGCAAAGAGGCATTGAATAGTCCACCTGGAGTGTGCTGGCAGTTGAATAGTGGAGGTGAACGTGAAAGGTGACCTGTGGCAGCTGCAACGGGCCCCCTTATGTCCCTTTACCTCCCCTTGTTAGCGGTACAAACAGTTCCTCTTGTGTACCTCCCACTGCTGAGGAGTGGGCAGAACTAGCCATAAGCAGAATGCCAGGGACTGATGGGGACAATGACTCTTACAGTGAAAATGTTACTTGAAGGGCCATTACTCTGGGTGCAAAGAATATTTAAGCACAGCATCAATTACCCCTTGAGTTTTATATATTCTAACATTAACCAAGGGTGTTAGAACCAAATAATCAACAAAAACAAGGTCCAATTTCACTTTAGACGTCCACAACATCAATGATATTAGTGTCAGTTTTATGGAAGAAGACCACATACTGTTGTGTATTTCAGTTAGCAGCTCTCCATTGGAAAGGTTACATGGTTTCTAGCTGGTCCGAAGTGGTTTAGGGGGATGACCATCCATTTAGGATGCCTGAGAAGGACCTTGGTCAAGGTTTATCATTTTCATTTAATTAAGTTGGCTTGAACTACTATTTAAACAACTACTACTTCTGAGCCAAAATTTGAAGCTACAACCACCAAACTCAGGTCAGACCTCCAGACTGTTCTGACTCGGGTTGCTATATCTTTTCAAACTGATCTGACTTATGGTTTAGGTCCTATAAATGAAGATTAAAAATCATAAAAGTCCCATTCACTTTCATACAATAACTCTAATAGTATTTAAGCTTCATCCACTATATATCTATCACTGGCAAAGCCTAGCAACTATCATAGGACATGCTATCAACATGCTAATTCATGTTAAAACATGCTAGCAACATACCAATTCATGCTAGCAGCATGCTAATTCATAGTAACATGTTAAATCATGCTAGCAACATGCTAATTTATGCTGGCAACATACTAATTCATGTTAAAAAATGCTAGCAACATGTTAAATCACGCTAACATGCTGACAATGTATTAAATCAAGCTAGCAACATGTTAGCAAAGTCATGTTAACAACATGTTAAATCATGCTAGCAATGCGCTAAATCATGCTAACAACATGTAAAATCATGCTAGCAACATGTTAATCTGTTTTTGTGATAGACTTTATTGCCTTTAAAACATTCAACTTTAGAACTAATTTAAACTTCAAGATTTTAAAACTTTGTCAAACTTTCTGGCCTGGCCTTTTCAAGCCAACTTCAAAGTTTGTCATCAAAATTTACTCATCTACTTTATATTAATAATACAGACATTGCATTACCCCTTGCACATATAGGATATTGTTGGTAGTCTTGTGTAACAGCGTTTGTTGGCAGCGACTGAAGACACAATGGGAAGCCACCCTGAAATTGGCGAAAAGCCATTAGTAATGATCACACACTCTAATGCATTCATGTTTTGAAATGCGTTTGATTTTACATACCTTAGGAGTTTACAGTACTGTGATTGCTGGGTGTTTGGATGCTTGGTGCAGACATTTACTGTTACCACACATCCATTGTCTTTTGTTTGAGCTGATGAGATGTAAAACAAATGCAAAATAATTCAGAGTTCCATGGTAATGGCTTTGGAAGCACTTTCTGTAGTCTTGCCTCTTTTCTTTTGTCATTTACACACCCCACACGTGTCCATATGACCTTTACATGAGGACATTGACTTTGTGTGCATAAGGGATGGGGTCAATTAGCATTGTTGTTGGACAGTTCAAACTGTGACGCATGTCACTTTACGCTAAAATGCACGACTTATGTAGAGACTTCCATGAAGAAAGTGTTTGCATTCTGACATGTTTGACCGCGGTCCAAGTGCATTTACAGTCCTGTTCTCGGGCGTGTGTCTCCGCTGTATGCCGTCTTTGTGTGGGGCTGCCCGCCGTGTCATACAAACTCTGGCAGACACAGACCACATTGTCTGCTTCAGGGATTGTGGTGTATGTGGCTAGCTATTGTTCGGCCAGAATAGAAAAGCAAAGCCTTAACACTGTGAATGGCATACAATACAGTACTGCATGGATTTACGCCTTTTCACTCAGAAGTAATCTGTGGTGTGTACTAAGCGGTATGAAACTTGCTCTGTTGTGTTCATATATAAGCTCTTTTGTCTTGGAGTATGTAAGTATGAGACGTTTATAATGGCAATCGCCTCTGAGCCTTATGGGACACAGAGGGGTGAATTCACTAAACAACCCGTGTCTTATTCACTAAAAGGGATGTACAGAACAACATATTTTTAGCATTGATTAGTCATTTGGTTGCCTGACTGATCAGTCAAGTCATTGGTCTTTAGGAAACCCTGTATAATTAGGCTGGTATGAAGACTTCAGGAAGACTTCACATTAGACATGTTCTTATGCGTTCAAAAATGCATTGTGTAGCAAAAAAAAAAAAAAAGTGATTATGTTTAACATGATAGCAACAGATCTTTTCTAGCATATTGTGACACATCTGAGTGAAATGTACAATTGCAAAAGAAAATGTTAGAAAACATTAAAGCATCGTTCACAATAAGTCAGGGTTATTATAGTTAAAGGTGCACTATGTAACATTTTGTCAGTAAAATATCCAAAAACCAACAGGTCAGTGTTAAATATTTTGTTCAGTTGAGTACTTACAATATCTCAAATGTTTCCAACTATTTGTAAAATTATTATTTTAACCAATGTCGTGTGAGTAATTGTTATTTAACCGGGTCGTGTGAGGGCGTCGCCTGTCAATGGCGTCATATCTGCGTTACCCTCGTGTGGCGAGGCGGGGGACCGTGAGAGCGGCGAATGTTAATGAGCGTCAGCTGTGCGCCACACCGGCCTCGCCTCATGGAGGAGTGACGGGAGTATAAAAGGAGGAGCGACGACATGGCAAGACGAGAGAGGACCAGGCCTGGAGTTTATGTTTGGTTTTTAGGCGGCAGTCGTCCGTGAGGGGCTGCCGCCGACGTTATGGTTTGTTTTATTTTTGATTAAAGTTTTTAAAATGTTCGGAGAACTCGCTGCCGTGCCCCTGGGCCGAGGTGGGGTGGTTGCCGTCCGAGAGGGAGCAGAGGAATCGCCGGCCGAAGCCTGCTGCCGTCCGCCGCATAGGGGAGGAGCAGGGGGCGCGGGGCTCGCTGCCGGCTCCCTCAGTAGGAGGAGCCACCGCCGGCCGCCAGGGGGCAGAGGAGGATAGAGCCGTCCACCAAGCGTCCAGTATCAACGCATGGCACCGCGAGGAAGAGCCTCTCGGCGGGCTGAGGACCGAGCGACAGTGTGTCCGGGAACCGGAGCAGATTTAAAAAAAAAATAATTTCTCTAACCTCTCTCGTTCTGTCGCTCCTCATGCTCCCCACTCCGTTTCTCTCGCCTCTGTTTTACCCCCAGGTGCCGCGGCCGCTGTGATCGGTCCCGGGGAGTAGAGCGCAGTCTCGGGGGTGCCCCCCAGCCTGCGAAGGGCGTTGGGGGTATGTGGCGAGGAGGGGGACCGTGAGAGCGGGCCGGTGGCGAATGTTAATGAGCGTCAGCTGTGCGCCACACTGGCCTCGCCTCATGGAGGAGTGACAGGAGTATAAAAGGAGGAGTGACGACATGGCAAGACGAGAGAGGACCAGGCCTGGAGTTTATGTTTGGTTTTGTTTTGTATGTAGGCGGCAGTCAGCCGTGAGGGGCTGCCGCCATTATTGTGTTTTGTTTTGTTTTTAGGCGGCAGTCGTCCGTGAGGGGCTGCCGCCGACGTTATGGTTTGTTTTATTTTTGATTAAACTTTTTTAAATGTTCGCCGGTTCCCACCTCCTTCTTCCCTATACATGTGAACGTCGTTACACCTCGGTTTCTGGTTTTATTTTGCAGAAACGCTTTACTCTCACTGCAGTGTGCAACAAGTGTCATAGTGAACGCACAGAGTAATGTCATAACATAATTTTCAACACACTCAGATGTATCTAATATGATAAAGAGAGCTGCGTTACCTCATACTCATGACCGGAAATGGCGCCGGCGACTGTGGCATAATAAAAATTTGTCTGCTCGCGAGGCTAGTGTTGCATTCATCTTATTAACAATCGGGTTAGAACTTCAGACTGTTTTGACTTGCTATATCTTTTCAAACTGATTCGACTTATGGTTTTCCTAAAAATTAAGATTAAAAATCACAAAAGTCACGTAAACTTTTATTGAGGGGGTCAAAACTTTAACACAATAACTAAGAAAAGCCTAGCAACTAGCTTAGGACATGCTAGCAACATGTTAAATCATGCTAGCAACATGCTAAATCATGTTAGTTACATGTTAATTAATGCTAACAGCCTGTTAAAATATGCCATAAACAGGCTAATTAATACTAACAGCATGTTAAACAATGCTAACACACATATTAACATGTTAAACAAAACAAAACAAAAATGTTAATCCATGCTCACAAAATGTCAAATCATGCTAGCTACATGCTAATTCATTCTAGCAACATACTAATTAATTCTAGCAACATACTAATTCATGTTATCAAGTGCTAAAACATGTTAGCAACATGTCAAATCATGTTAGCAAAATGCCAATTCATTCTAGAAATGTGTTACAACATGCCAGCAACAAGCTAATTCACTAACAATGTGTTAAAACATGGTAGCAACATGTTAAACAATGCTAACAAGTTAATACTAACATCTTAAAAATACCAGTAACCTAATTCATGCTAGCAAAGTGCTAATTCATGCTAGCAACAGGCTAATTCATGCTAGAAAAGTGTTAAATCATGTTAGCAATGTGGCAAAACGTTATCAACATGTTAATTAATGTTAGCGGTGTTAAAACATGCTAATTCATGCTAGCAAAGTGGTAAATCATTTTAGCAACATTACTTTACTTTCTCTTTAGTAAAACCTTTAAACTTCACGCTGTTCAAAGTTATTTTAAACTTTCAGACCTGACTTTGTCAAGCCAACATCAAATTTTGTCTTCAAACTTTACTCGTCTAGTTTTCAACTGATGTACTGAAAAAATTAAAACAGAAAATATAATTCAAAATTATAATAGTATTTCACTGATACTAAAATAAAACTGCAAAGATCAATAACATGCATTTAGAAAATAGATGGAGTGAATTTTCAGTTCAAGTCGACACGTATCATGCTGATGCAATACTCCCTCCAAAGCTGTATGAAACGCAACAGCAAAAAATGTCTGTTTGAATGAGTAAGGACTTTAAAGGGGATAATTTAAAACAATGTCCCAGCTAAAACACTACCACTATGCTAATTAAAGCACCACAGCTAAAATATCAAAACTAAAAATACATAAGAAAAAAAAAAACTAGTTGACAACTTGCTGGATGTCTCGTCGACCGTCATGACCTATAGAGAATGAGAAGGTGACGTCACAATGTTCACTCCGCGTTGCATTTCGGGAAGGCGCCACCATATTGGCAGGATACGCTATCCATGCCATGGTTACTTTAATAGTGAGACCAAGAGAGCAGCTTGAGATTTGTTAGAATTTTTGCAATACGGTGCAAGGAGGAAGCGAAAGGAACAGTGCTCTATCGGGCACTAGAGACTAAATAACACCACCAAACTGCGTTATTTAGAGAAACTGCTTGACATCAACATCATCGACCGGTGCAAGACTTACAAACCCACCTGTAAACTGTGAGAGCTCAGTCATACTTGCCAAGGTAAGGTTGGACTTTCATAAATGTTTTTATAATTCTAATGCTTATTATTTTTTTTATTGTTTAATATAATTGTAATAAGTTCATTGTAAAATTTTAATTATTTTCACCTACTGAGTCATAGACTGGTTAGTGTGTTTGGTGATGGGAGCTTCTAGATGAAACATATGTACTTTTGTTTTGTAACAGGTCATGTTATGACCTCTAATGACTTAAAGCTTCCGAACTCTTGCATTGTGTAGGCACTGATACCATAAACCAGGTAATTGACGTCATTGATGTCAGGGTGTGTGAGAGGTGGTAGCGCCTCTGGTTTTTTGACCATTCGGTAGTTGCAGGTCGTACGGGCCGATGTTGTTGATGTCAAGAAGTTTCTCTAAATAACGCTGTTTGGTGTTGTTAGGGTTAGTGTTATTTACTCTCTCCCAAGCATTTTACGTCCTCCTTCTCAATTTCTTCCCAAGAAACTACGCCATATCTCATGCTGCTTTTCGGTCTCACTGTCGAAGTAACCATGGCAACGGATAGCATATCCTGCCAATATGGCGGCGCCTTCCCAAAATGCAACGCGTAGTGAAAACATTGTGACGTAACTCCGCATTCTCTATCCCTATTTGATAACCACCTTGAATTAATCTTAACCAAGCACTAAATGAGCTGGCATAGAATTGCATCATTACATTTAAATTGAATATTTAAATTTCTATGCAGGCTTATTAATGATTGTGCCTTACAAAAGTCTGCGCTATTCGCCTAGCACAATTAACAACTGCAACACTAGTATTATGTTAAGCACATATGTTGCAGTTACGTGATTTGCATATTTATATTAGTGAATCAAATTCAAACAGCACGTGGAAATAAACAACGATATCAGTGGGCGAAATCACAGGAAATGTGATTAGTTCAATGTTGGCATCTTACATTTTTACAGTAAGGTGAGGTATAGGGCACTGCAGTACCAGGTCATACAGTAATCTGCTGACAATTGCTCCTTTCTGTAAAGAGAGAAGTAAAAGTGAAAGAAACACAACCAGTTCTGAGAAGTCAGTGATGTGGCCTTTGAAAGAAGTGTCAGTTGAGACTAAATAGGCCATGTTTCTTTTGTTTTCTCTTCACAGAAGAAACGTTCGCAGAAAGTGAGGAGGTTGAAAGTATCCATTAGTGGTTGTTTCCCCGGAGACAGACTCAGCACGTCTCTCCCAGGGCAGGATTTAGCCAGACGCAGCAGGACACGTCCTGACAAAATTAATTCCAACTCTACGGCTTGAAAAGGTGGCCGGGAGAAGAAAAACAGCAGACTTAACCAGATCTGACATGGAATCGGCCAATGTTTGAAGCTAGAGCAACAGGACAAAAGTTTGATCCTTTTCATTATAATCACATCACTTTCCTAATATTTCTATTAAAAGCCTTAATCAGTTGCAAAGCAGTGACTCTAAACATGGGAGGGAAGCTTTAAAGGGATAGTTCTGTCATAATTTACTCACCGTCAATTTGTTCCAAAGTTTCTCTTCTGCTTCGACAGTTGATGGGACCCATTGACTTCCATAGTATTTTTTTACCCCATACTATGGAAGTCAATGGGGTCCATCAAATGATCTTTAAAATACACCATATTGCTAAAAAGTTTTGGGACGCCTGCCTTTACATGCACATTAACTTTAACGACATCCCATTTTTAATCCATAGGGTTTAATATGGAGTTGACCCACAAATCTTGAAAAATAAATAAATAAAAAAAACACTGTATGCCACTCGCTATTTCTCACAAACCATAGGCACAAAATGTAAGATTTTGGGATTGAAATATCCAAAAACCTTTAGAACAATGTTGTATATTTTGATAACTTGTGTACTTACATTATCCCAAATGTTTCCAAGAATCCAGAGAAATAAGCAAATTTAACCAGGATACGGACTGTCTGTGCGTCACCTATCAATGACATCGTTCCCGCGTTACCCTTGATTTCTGGTTTTAATTTGTAGAAGCAATGGAAACACCAAAGACACTTTAATATATGATGTGTTTTATTAGACAAGGGAACATCTGTTTGGATACATGCATGGACAGAAAACGTCTCGGTTACGTATGGTAACCCTCGTTCCCTGAAGGAGGGAACGGAGACGTACGTCGAACGTGACCGACTGAAAGGGAACTAATCATTGTTCTCCAGCTCAACACAGTTAGTCTTATTGTTTAAATCTGGTTTTCTTGATTTACCGCGAGTACCATGTTTTACCATGCCTAATATCCATCTAGCTCACTGCAGTGTGAACAAGTGTCTCATAGCAGCCGCCGAGCGAATGCACAGAGTAGCATTATAACATAACTTTCAACACACTCAGATATATCTAATATGATAAAACAGCGCTGCGTTACCCCACATACGCATGAGCGGAAAAAAATGGAAGCGGCGACTATGGCAGAATAAAAGCTCCGCAAAGTCAAGCCGTCATCAAGCTATGCCTTTGTTTTGAATAAGCGACCTCTAGAAAATTACATATTGTGGCTTTAATTGGCGAGTGAAACCCATTTCCCTCATGCATGATGCTGCATAATAGCTTTTGTGATCTTCAGACCAAGAAAAAACAACAGAAAAGGTCAAATGAACAATCTTATGTTGACAAGTCAAGTCAGGATCGAGAACGCAACATTTGTTTTTTAGTAATCACAAGAAAATTAAGTCAAGATCATGACAAAACAAATCAGAAAAAATTATAATGCATGACCTATAGGGCTTCTGTAGTAACAATAGCTGAAATACTCTGCAAAGGCCCGAAACTTTTGCCTAAACCCATGACAGCTTACATTCTCTAAAACCATAAATCCACATAAATGTATTCTCATCTTTTTTAACCAAGTTGTTTAAAATCTTAACCAAATGTTGTCTAAAAAGAGTCAAAGGGTGGCATTGTTGGTATATTTCGATGGATGCCTGAATGATGACTTCAGTGGTTGCTGCAATGAACTGTCGTCTTATTTCCCCTAAGACTTGGATCATTCCGGTGCCGGGCTGGGACAGGCTCCAAGTGACTGCGATTGTGCTTGGGGAACCATGAAGCTCATCCTTACTGGCTGGAAGAGGGAATGACTTCAAACGGTAGGAGGCGCAGGTATATGAGAGGAAGCAACCTGTGATAAGAGGTTGAAGAGAAAAGTCATGGTGTCATTAAGATTGCCTTTGGAAAAAGTGGCTCCCCATTTCAATATGAATTCTGTCATTTCTAAGCCATGGATGTCAGTAATCATGTATAGCAATAATAAAACTGTGGGTGACTTTTCCCTTGCCATGGTTGTTTTTCCAGCATTTTGATGAGAATGTAATGACAATGTTTCGTGACAGTCTATCATTTAGCAATGCAGTCCATCTACTAAGTCCATCTGCCTGTGAAAGCAGTGGCTGTGGTAGATTTAGCATTTATAGGTCAGGTGTTCAAACAGAAGGAAATGCGGTGAGCGAAATGAATGCAGTTCACACAGAACGCTTTTTTTTCCCTTTTGAAAACAAGACACAGTGCATTGAAGTGGATGAGATGAGAATCATGCGGGTGCCCTTGTCTGGAAATCAATTAACAGATAATTAAGGTAAAGCAAAAACGTACCAACTTTTTCCATGAAGGAGTCTTTGTTGGTGATAAACTGTCAAATAAAGATGTTGTATAGTCCTGGATACAACAGGACAAAGCAAGGTTGTAGCATCACTTGTCTTGTGTTAGAGACAAAAATTAGGAAGAATTGAAATTCTATCACTGCATTATGGTGCTGTCATATTTACTGTTGCTCTGTGAAATGTTGTGAGTGAAATCCCTTCATTCCACTAAGGCCCTGTCCCAAATGGAAAACTTACGGTGCATTCACACAAGGTGTCTGTGTTAATGCTTTTCATTTACTTTGAATGGGTGACATACAAGCATACCGTACATGAGTCCTGAAAACTGAAGCCAAAGCATCTCGATCGGCCCAAGGTGGTTGGTGCCAGTATAGGTCATAAACCCCGCCCCCTCCATGGGACACGAGACAAACTAAACAATCAAATTACAATTCAAATAAATTTTTTTACAGAGATGGTTTCTGTCATTTTAGGTAGTTTTTATCACGCTGATGTAAGTGTAAGTGTTAGTTTGGTTTTAGTTAGTTATTTGATGCTATAAAAACGGGGCTGTGACGTCATGATTTATAGCTGTGATTGACAGCTTCTCTGAGTGTCACTGAAGCACCAACTGACTTTTTTCTGGAGCTTTAATTTCTACACTTTCATAACTGTTTATTTCACACCAACATAATGAGTTGTTCTGCAGTAAACTGTGCTAACAGATATTACAGGAGTGTGGGCAGGGTTTTGATATCATGGCTCTATTTCCTGCTCTCTACTGTGCAGACTCAGGTCCAGAGGTCACTACTGTGTATACTCAGGTCCCGAGGTCAGTACTGCGCAGACGCATGTCCCAAATCAGCGCAAGATGTCAGCGCCATATGCAGACATTGGCGGCTCAACTTTTCTCCAATGGAAGGGGCTGTTTTTTACAGTCTATGGTGACATCATACATTGCCGAACTGAATTGTGTCACGTCACTGATATTGCTTGTGGCAGAAGTTCAAAACAAAAAAGTTTTCAACTTTTCAAACGCCAATGAAGGCATCAGCCAATCAAATCGCCTATGCACATACTCTAGAGTGTTGCAGTCCAAGCTGGAAGTAATGTGATTGACTGTTGTCACTATGACAGTCACGTCAGCACCAAGCCTCAGACACGTCCTGCATCAAGCATCAATGGCTTGTGTGAATGAAATGTAAGCCCTTGCAATCTTCCTCCAAGTCTGCACCTTCCGTAATGCCGCTTTGACTGTTGGGTAGAAGTCTGCTGCAGAGCTTGCTCAGTGCTCATTAACACCCTTCTGAAACGTTAAATGACAAATGGGGTACCCTACGGTCTTGTGGACAAGTGCAAAAGACCGTAAGTGCATATGAATAGGGTAACCGGACATCCTGTTTTTTCCCGGGACAGTCCTGTATTTTAGCTCTATTTTTAGTGTCCCAACTTATTATGAAAAAATTATTCTTTCCTAAATTATCTTTGCTAGGGTGTGGCTGTCTATCCCGACCCATCCCGTATAGAGTGGTGCAGGTATGACATCACATTGTAGGCCAAAACGTGGAAGCAAGTTAGCATTTTAGCACTTCCGGTACCCTCGTCTCAAAGTCAATGGGTTTTTTGAATGGGCTTCCCTTAGCTGTGTGTGGCTGTCCATCCCGTCCCATATAATGGTGCAGGTATGACATCACTTTGCAGGCCAAAACGTGGTAGCACTTCTGGTTCCCTCGTCTCAAAGTCAATGTGTTTTTTTAATGGGTTTTGGTTAAATGGCTGAAGTAAGGTCTGTGGTGAACACAAGCTCAAGACACTTTCACGTTTCATTCTATGACATAAAATGCATCAGTATTACCCCACTCGTGATTTTTTGAAGCTGTTACGTGTCTTGAAAAAGGTGGTTGCTAACAAGTGGCTAAATGGGACAACAAAGGCAGTTGAGGAGATCACGCCGAAAAAGGTAAGCTCAGTCCACTTCTCATTATGCTCATAATTGTGCTCTTATGAACTATTCTAACTCAAATGTTCTGGGAAAATGTTTTGAGATGTTTTGGGACAGGGCATAAGAATTTGCATGATCGGGAGTTTCATGCAAGGGCGATAAAGTTCCCCATGCAAATTTTACTCATGTTCAAGTTGGTCACACAAATTCGAAAAGAACCAAAAGAAAGCTGATTGGTTTGAAAGTGACTTCTGTGTGAGCAGTGCTTCATACATCTCTACATTATTGACTTTTTTTTACAGGTTACTAAATGTGATGCACCTTTAGGCATTGCTCAGAC
Source organism: Paracanthobrama guichenoti (assembly GCA_018749465.1). Lineage (NCBI taxonomy): Eukaryota > Metazoa > Chordata > Actinopteri > Cypriniformes > Gobionidae > Paracanthobrama > Paracanthobrama guichenoti. The sequence goes on from CM031953.1 coordinate 28,052,585, forward strand.
AGTATTCTGGTTTTCTCTGGGCGGCAGAATGCCCTTCTACTCTTTGAGGTCAGTAAAGACCTGAGGGCCACGGCATAATGGTGGATTAGCCCAACACATTCCCCTTCTAATCCCCCATTTTCAAAACCCCATCGTCCAACTCAGCTGCTCTGCCCCAGGGCTTGGCGCCCTTGAAGGGCATGTTGACGTTGGCTACTCCCGCTCTCTTCATTCGCAGGGACTGTCTACCTCCCTCCAGCCCAGGTGGAAACTCTCAAGTACAACCTTCTATAGGCACCACTCCAGCCTGATGTTTTTCTATCGGTCAGGTGGAAGAGGCAATTCAACAAAGAGCCCATCCGGACCAAGATAAGTGCATAGCCAAATAAAAGGGACCCCCGTTGTTCTCATTTCTTTCTAGATGTCGTTGCCGTTGAGTGCACTCTGACGTCTTCAGAAGTGCGCTCAACACGAACCCTCCAAATGTACATTATGGAAGGGGGGCGAAAGAAAATATCTCTCTATCTCAGTGGGATGAATTCAAAAGGCTTCCCTTAGCGGTATGCGTACAATAAAGGCAAAAGGAGGAAGAGTGGGCGACAACAATGGAACAAGCAATTATGGGAACGGTAATGGGGCTCGAGCCACAAAAGTCTGTCCTTTCCCATGTCGGAGTGCACGGCACAGGTTCCCGTCCTCTGGGAGGTCTCCTCCATGCATCGGGAACACTCCGGTCTCGTTAGCTGGAATATGACTTGGTATCTTTGATCATGTCAGCTGACTTTTAAGCTCAGCTTAGTGTTGTAAGGGCCTGGAAAAAGAGGAGTGGAAAAACGGACAGGATCTGACCACCTTCCCTAATGCAAGGATGGATTTTGCGCACGGTGTATGTCAACGGCAAATCTGGAATGGGGTCATACAGCCACATATGGGAGAGTTTCAGAACGATGATGAGAAGAGGCATTGTCAAATGAGATGGCTTCTTTGATCATACTCAAAACTCTTTCCTTTTCAATAACACTGTTAATGTTTCATTGACAATTGTTTCCAGTACAGCAGTTCCCATTTATTCACCCCCCCCACACTCCCCCCACCCCACATCCAACATCACAGAGTGCTTTTGGCCAATTTTACTACCTTTAATCAAAGTGACAACTTCAGATAACTTTGGACTGTCTTGGCAGCTTGCATTTTGGAAAAGGAAATACTTTAGTACCATTTTTGTCCTGCTGTCTAGAAATATCATGACAGCTCAATGCCAAAATATATTGTGTCAACCAAACACATCTAGAACTTCTGGAATATTGTGTCCCTTTTTGTACAATAGATTGCATTACAAGATTCCCACCCTTCTAACCACATGAACATAACAGCACCTGAGTAGACTTTACAATTTGATAATGCCCTAATTTGTTTAGTTCATCAACCCCATTAAGCAGTTTCTTGTGAAGACACTTGGTCATTTAATTTACAGACTGTTGCACAACATGAAAACAACCCTTCTGTTATATTTAATATTTGTTAAGGCAGGAATACTCTACACTACTTTTGCATAGATTTTTGCTCTGATTAACAGTCTGGAGTCAAATTTCACTGAAAATAAGTGTATGATGGGCACCGATTTTTTATCAATATGAAATGTTTTATATTTCAAGCTTATTTTAGAACACACATTGTTTTCGTCTGTCAAATGTTTCTGTGTGAGTTTGTGGTGTTTGAAACAACTTGAAGTCTGGTAGTGTGTGATCCTCAAATATTTAGTGTGGGATGCCCAGTTTTTCCTCTGTGACCATTTACAAAGTTGGCATGTGTATGATGTCACGTGTTTTAAAATCTGTTGTGAAGTGTATTCCAGACTTTATTCTTAACAAGACATATTTTAAAATGCAAAAACAGTCAAATGTATTCCGGGCTGCACTTTGTTTTACAGTATGTACACTTACATGTACTTACAGTGTACTTAGAAAGTACTGGGTAATATAAGGCAACTACATGGGTTAAGGTTAGGTTTAGGGGTAAGCTCAGAGTTAGTACCAAGTTATTACCCAGTTATTGCATTACTATAATATTTTATTGCATTACTATAATATGTACATAGTATGTACATGGGGAACAGGACTGTAAAATAAAGTGCTACTAAATTGCATTACATTCTGAATACACATTATTAGTATTCCGATCAAATTTGCTCTGATTCGACCCTAGTCACAAATATTGTTGTATAAGGTGAATATCTATGGCTCATTTATTTCTTCAGTTGAATGAACATATATTTCTACATGTGTATTGTTGGAGTCAAATGACATGAATCATATGAATCATATTCACAAAAACTGTGTTCCTTCCTAGACTGTTATTATGTGCACCTCTTCTCTAAATTGTTCCATCTACAACTGCAAGTAACTTAATTTTTTTACAAGTCTGCTGTCTACAGAGGTGAAAAAAAAAAAAAAAAGAACCTTTGAATGTCTCACTGCTAATTAGCCAGCAGTGAACTTGACCAGATGGTCTTTTCAATGGTCAGAGTTTCCCAGAGAGCTTCTAAGCCGCTGAAGTTTGGACCTGTGAAGGAGGGGGGGACTTTCACTACAATCCACTTCAGTTTCTCCTCTACCTCCATCTGTGTCCATGCTTTTTATCTTGAAATTAGCACATAGATGATGAATGAAATTTTAGCAAAAACTTTCTCAATTTACAAATTAAGCTTTTTACTATTTGCATTATTTGTACTATACAGTATTAATTGTGCCTGAATCTGAAACCGCAAATGTCTCTGGAGAGAAGCAACAGAATAGCACTTGCCTGTCATAGATTGAAAGAGCCCGGTGTTGTACTCCATGTTTTATCCATCGTAAGCAGTGAAATATTCTTCAAAAACTGCCTTGAAGTACTCAATGGCTGAAGCTCCTCCTGCATTCTAAACATTCAATCTGAAAATCCACAGAGACATTGAAGTAAATGATATAGTAAATTACATTCCAACACTTAAGCCATGTATATGTACAAACAAGCATGGGCCTTTTGAAAGCTTTTTGAAAAGGTCAGACTGAGAACAATGAGAAACAATCCATAAAATTGTCCCATTTTGATACAGTAATCAGCAACGCATCACTTCTGTTGGGGGAAACAATGTCATATCAGAATAAATTAACTTACTTATCAATCATTTTTAGGCATAAAATACACACATATTTTGGAAACTTGTTTTAGGAATAAATGATGGTAACTGTGGCAATCTGCAAAAGATACATTGTCAAAGGAATCTATAGGCTAGTTGTCATATGACTTATATAACCAATCAATCAGTAGAGAGCAGAGGTAGATCCATGCAATAGTTTACATTGCCTACTGTACCATTCATATATTTGTGAAATATATCTGGACCAACAGGGCAGGGCAAAATAAAAATGAAAAAAAAAAAAATGAAAAAATGAAAAAAATAAAATAAAATAATAAAAAAGAAAATAATAAAAAATAAAAATATAAAAAATGTAAATAAAATAAATAATAAAAAAAAAAAAAAAAAATAAAATAAAATAAATGTTTGACACACATACATCGGGCCAACTGGCTAGATTGTTTCGATGGCCTGTGCAAATTAGAACTACAACATTGTTCACATTGACACAATATCAATGAAGCACGCAATTCAAGTTAATTCTGTCTATTCATCTCCCACGCTGACCGCCGTGAGCATTGGATCTGTCTTGTTACCCGTGATGGGTTTGGTGCAGCCGCATACAAGCATGGTTACATGGTATTTTAATCCATGCAGAAAGATGGGCTGATGAGCTGTTTGTAAAAGGGCTTTTCTGAACTACATAGTTCAGTGAGACCCACTCAAATGTAAACAGCAACTCTGGGGTGATCGGTGCATGGGATGGGGGCAGGGATTGTGAATTCATCCTTGTGTATGTGTGTGACTCGTATGGGATGGGTTGTGGATGAATGGAAAGAAGGAATGGATCGGGCAGTCTTGTGGTCTTTGGGGAAAAAAAAAGAAGGTTCATTGCTATCTAGATAATTAACCCCTCTCCTTATAATAACACCAATCCCAGGGGCCCCAGAGTGCGTATTCGACCCCTGACTCCATGTCGGGGTGGACCGTGTGGGCTAATCCTGTTTCGAGAGGATGCTTCAAAGAAAAACCTAATGAGACGTTTTGGAAAACACAGAACTGCCCCACCTCTCCGAGGTCAATGCAATAATGACTTGTTTTTCATAAGTCCTTGTTCACAGCCTTGTGTAATGGCTATCTGCAAGTTTACAGACGCCGGATTAATTATCTCATTTAAATCAGTCCAAAAGTGGATTGCAGTTTGTGGTCTGGAGTATTTTGTGAGGTTTTTGTTGTTGTAGCTGGAGCTCTATGGTTGCCAAATATATAGGACAGTGTAGTGTGTTCTTTCCCTTTGCTGTATATGATTTACTATTAGTGGTGTTTGATAATAAGGCAAGCGTCACTATTGCTATTACTCATACGTAGTGGAATTTGGACAAAACCACTAACCCCAAGTATTAAACTTTTGTGCGTAGTCTAACTCTTCCAACAACATTTATGCTACAGCCATGAAGGATACCTCAAATCATGTGTGTTGCTTTTATATTGATCCTTGGCAGTGGATTCTTGACTCAGGCCAGTCAGCAATCTGTAAAAAATGTTGAGAAATGTATAAATCAATGCAACATGATGCATTAAAGGGATGGTTCACCCAAAAATTTAAATTCTGTCATAACTTACTCACCCTCATGTATGAATGTATGCATTTCTCAGAAACACAGAAGATATTTTGAAGAATGTCAGTAACAGTTGACGGTCCTCATTGACTTCCATAGTATTTTTTTTCTTCTTCTCCATTCTATGGAAGTCAATGGAGACCATCGATTGTTTGGTTACCCATATTCATCAAAATATCTTCTATTGTGTAGGACAGAAGAAAGAAATTCATACAATTTGAGTAAATGATGACAGAATGAAAATTTTTGGGTGAACTATCCCTTTAAGATGTTTAGTTCCCTCAACAAGTGTCTTATTTATTGTCCAATTTTACCAATGCTTTAAGACGTTAACAACACTAGTACTACCAATAGTTTAACATTTAATGTATTTTCAGTCAATACATTTTCAAGGCAACTACAAATTTCTTGTTAAAGAAATGTACACAATTATTTTCATTTTTTTTGGACTACCCATGCAGTTTCACATGACACCCAATATTTGAACTGAAATTTCAAATATTGAAAAGAGAAATAATCCTGTAAACCAAAAAATGACTGGTTAGTAGTTTTTTTATGGTTGCACATTCAACCCACAAACCTCAATAACTGTGACAATCAACAAATGTAAATGTAAAAAATAATAAAAATCATTGAGAAATCAATTTCTGAGAAAAAAGTTTTTAAGTAAATTCGACACAATTTTTGGCGCAATATGGTTGGTCTGATGTGTGTTTTTTATAGATTCAAAGTTATTCTTAGTACCTGTGAGAATAAAATATATTAGCTTTTTTACGGTGCACAACACCATGGCAACAGGCCATAACACCCTAGCATCATAGTAACGAATTCTGCATTGGAAAGCATCTTACATTTTCTTCAAAAAAATAAATACAAATTTAGTTTCAGTTTCTACTTTTGTCACTGAAATTTATTCACAATCTGTTGATCTGTTCTGTGACCAGACCCAAAAGGCGCCTCCATTCCATGCAGCAAGACCCGCTGTGTGTTCCCCTGATTAAACCGAGCGGGTTCCCATGGAGATCCTCCGAGCTGTCACAGGCCAACCCCTAAATCTCCACCAGAAGCAAGAGTTTTTGTGTGCGGGTGACACTTCCTTTCAAACGAGCACAGTTTAAACGCTGATTTATGCGCCTCTGCAGTGTTTCAAAAGGGTCAGTGTAGGAACACATTCAAATGGGGAAAACAACTTCACCCAACAGATGCCACATTACCGACACAGTGACTCTGGAGCAATAACTTCAATCTGCATACCATCGTTTCACATTTCATTGACTCTGCAAGACGTGAAGATTTGAAGACACTTGCTCACTTTGAGAATTTTATGCAATTAGGGCTCTGTGGTGTATCGCACGTCCCACTTTTTTGCGGGTTGACTCCACAAGTGACATCTGGGCTTAATTAGTCCCTCCTGCACTAGTTTCAGGAGGCGTGTCTCTTCACTAAAGCACCAATCAGAGAGTAATCATCGGCCTGGCACTCCACCCCCCATTGCATTCACTCTGTCAAAGCGTTTTTTTTTTTGTCTGTGAAGTATTCTCCTTCCTTTTTTTCCCCCCATTCCCACTGCTCTGCCCCTTGAGCATCCAGACGCACTGGTGTATGTCAAGAACAGCTATGCAGACAGTAAAGCAGCGTTCAACCACATCCTGACGGCAACCCTGGGCACCCCGAACACTCTTTCTACAGCCTCCAGAAGTGGGGTACCTTCAGAAAGGAGACTTGAGGGACCTGCTTTTCAGCTTTAGCCAGAATCAAGGGATGTCACAGGCAGCCACCAAATGAGAGATACTGAAGCAAACGAGAGCTACTTAAGGATACCGCAAGTGACCAAAGAGACTTTAACTGCTCGTGTCTACACGTCCAATTCATTCTGAGTCAGGTGGATTTCTTTGCACGTTCTTGAAGGAATTGCAGGTGGCTTCCTGACTGGAGAACTTCATTGAACTCTAATTCTACACTAAAGCAACAGTTTAAAAAGGACAATTATGGCCAACTCTGGGTTTCAGCTTCTGGGCTATTTTCTGGCTCTGGGTGGATGGATTGGCATCATCTCCACTACGGTGCTGCCCCAGTGGAAGCAGTCCTCGTACGCAGGGGATGCCATCATCATGGCCGTGGGCTTGTACGAAGGCCTGTGGATGTCCTGTGCATCTCAGAGCACGGGCCAGGTGCAGTGCAAGATCTTTGACTCCTTGCTCTCGCTGGATGGTAAGTACTAATCTGTTAGTTTAATAATACACAGACAGTTTCGGCTAAACATCATTTTATCACCCTCATGTCATTGCAAACCTGTATAACTGAAGAAAGTGTATGAACGTAAGTCAATAAGTCAATGTATGAACAAAAACATTCTTCAAAATATCTTCTTTTGTCTTCCAGAGAAGAAAGTAGGTTGCACTTTATTTTACAGTACATGCACTTACATGTAATTACAGTGTACTTCCCTAAGAAAGTACTGGGTAATATAAGGTAACTACATGGGTTAAGGTTAGGTTTAGGGGTAGGGTCAGGGTTATTGTAACTATAATAAGTACATAGTATGTTCATGCGGAACAGGACTGTAAAATAAAGTGCTACCAGAAAGTCAAATAGGTTTGGAACAACATAAGTTTAATTTAGATATAGTGACACTCTTGAAAATGTTTTAGGATTTTTAAATAAAGGATAAAAAATTTTTATTTTTGCAGTGCTGCCATAGAAGAACCATTGTGGGTTCCCCAGAGAACCTTTAGGATAAATTTTTTTGAAAATCTAAAGAAACTTTATCCACTATAAAGAATATTTTGTGGCATGCAAAGGTTCCATGGAAGGTAAAGGTTCTATAAATGCCAATAAAGAAACTGTATTTTTAAGTGTGCAGTGCAATTATGCTCAAGTCTGATATATGACTCAAATAAGAAAAAAATGCTTCATATGAAATAATAATTAAATCATGATTTTTTGGAGGCTGGTGGCAAAAAAAGCGCAATCAACTCTGAGAGCTGCTGTGTGCACATGGATTTAATCAACTTGTTTAATCGATCAAATTAAAATATGTGCGTTGTGACATGTTCTAATGAAAGTCTTATGTGACACTAACCTCACTGAAGCGCTGACTCTACCAGACTGTTGAAATGCCATGGAATGCAATTACATCGTGATTAATCAACATTTAGCGCCACTGTCATTGTCAATTTTGCAGTGACTTGTTACTTCTAATCAGAATCAGTCACTTCTCATCTATTTCTGGGACGGTCCCGGGAAGAAGATGTCCCTACAATCAATTATGAATGGTGGCTGATGATTGTGCGTTTAGGATAATTTAATTATTTTTCCATGACAAACAGCATCACATCCACATCTGTTTGTGATTTGTGGTCAAATATTACAACACTGCAGGCAGTGACAAAACATTTCGGTTCAGAAGAGTTATAAGACGCTTTCATAATAACAACAGCAGAAAATTTAATATAAATGTAGCATGGTTCAGAGAAAACAGTTTGCCATCTTATATTCTGCACCATTGCTTTAATAACAGCGTATTGTCTTGAAGTGATGAATGGCAGTTGTGTTGAGAAGAAAAGGCCAGTGTTTAGGCAAACACCAAAGATATGTTCAGAATGCACATCCCCACACAACACACAGCTCATCTTTATCGCCGTTTAGAAGAGATTGTATGCAAACTAACATTTGCCGACATCTGCGAGGACTACATTTTTTAAGATATAACGTCTTATACAAACATCTAAATTTCAATTGTCTATTTGATTGTATCTGATTGACTTATCATGTTTAAATACAAAAGTTCCAAATGGAACCAAAAGAGTTCTTACAGCACGATGTCATTGGAGAACTTTAAGTTCCAAAAGGAACTTCTGAAAGCATCTATGGATGCTTTAAAGGGATAGTTCACCCAAAAAGGAAAATTTTTTCATTACTTACTCATCCTCAAGTTGAATCTCCAAATACAGTAAATTCAAAAACCATATGAAGCCCAAAATGGTTCTTTTATAAGGACACCATTAATCATATCATAATTGCTGTATCTTTGTTGAATCGCCTATAGCAAACTTCAGACTCAGTGTTGTCTAAAATACTGACACTAATGCCTGTGTGTCATGGCCACTTTGCTTTGTCAAACATCAACTTTGCACATAAGATCTGACGGATTTATGCAGAGAACATTCATCTAAAGAACTGGCTGCGTAATTACTGTTAGGTTTTGTGGAATATCATTTGGCTTTCACAGATATCCGCCACTCGTTCACAAAGGCTGCACTCAGTACTGTACTGCTCATGGTGGAATCTGTAACCCTCGGCCCACAACGGGTGACGGGACCATCTGATTCCACTGTCCCCCCCTCCTCCCAGCCTTAGGTCATCTGGTCAGATAGTGACTGCAATGTTCTGGCTTCTGTATGTACAGACAGCCTCCCACAAACTTGCATTGTTTGCCCTTTTCTGCAGCAGTTCTAGTGTCTTTTCTTGAATAACTGTTATTATGTGCTGTCAACTAAACATAGTATTTGGGATAAAGAAACATCTATATGAAGCACACTTGAGCAACGTTAATGCAAAGTTAGAAAACCTGGATGGTAAACGTTTTAAAAGAAATACTGACAAAAATGATAGTGTTTTGTCGTGTCAATCTAAAAATGAAAGCATAAACCATGACCACAAAAGTAAAAGAATCAAAACCAAAACAAGAACTTAAATCTATCCATCCAATATGCTAAATATGGTCTATTACTGTAAACGATTTTAAAGAAAAATATTAGCAGACTCTCGACTTTCACTCTTTTTTCACTCTAGGTTAATGTAAACCTATTAGTTGAGGTTGATTTTGAAAAGAAAGCACAGTCACCCAGAAAGAATTAACTATACTGCAGGTAGGCAACCCAAAAAATATAAGAAATGGACACTAAATATATGTAAAATATGGCTATCTGATAATACATAAAACTAGACTCTCTCTCTTTTTAGTCCTTTGTTCTAAAATAACATTTTAGGGGGAAAAAAATGATCGAGGGCATCAAAAATGATTATGACGTCATGAATGAGTGACTTGTATGAGGAACGCATTAAGAGATGTTTTCAATGACGTGTGAAGCAGCCCACAAGCGCAAACAATAGACAATGGCTGAGCCTCACATGCAGCTTCTCTTGAAGCATGTTCTCCACCACTGTGCTAGTGCTTGCCTTCCTTTTGTCCGTGCCAGGCGCTGCCAACCTTGGCACTGGACAAGGGATTGTGGGAGGACCCCTCCACCCAGAGTCTAACTACCCTCATTCAAACATGACCTTGAGATCACAGTGTTACACCGCGAAACGCTCTCCATACAAATCAAGAAGTGAAGCAAAACAAGGATGAAAGACAAGAAAATAAGACCTCTCTTATAAAGCACTAAAATCCTGTTTCAAAGGCAGCCTCTTCGCATATAAATCATACATCAAAAGTTGTGTGATAATCTCGCCTCAGTTCTCGACTTCTTTGAGACGCTGTTATACTTATTTTATGACTTTGATTCATGTTTGATGCAACACTTTGAAAGCAGATCATTCTACATTACTTTACATGTGGCTAAACCGAACTCTTCTTTTGAGGTGGGCATAACAATGCAAGGACAGTTCAAAAGGGTTGGTGGTCTGCATCTACTGTGGGATTCTGAGTTGAAGTTGAAGTCATTATCCAAGCTGAATGGGCATGTTAGCATGTAGCTGTCACACAAAAGCAGAGACAGAGGCATTGAAAACAATCTGCCTTTGTGGAAAAGTCACAGTAATCCCCTCTGTGTGAAGCATGTAAAAATGTCACTCCTACAGCATTATGCATGAACCGAACACCGTGTGGGTTATCTGTGGAATTTTGATGTAGTAGAGCAGCTAGAAATCACCACCAAAAAGTGCTCAAAATAGATGGGAAAAAGTGCTAAAATGGTTATTCTGCGGATTTCATGAATTTCATGTCCAGGTCATATCTGCCTCCAAACTTTTTTTTTTTACAAATCTCATAAACTTATATTTCATTCACAATAGAATATAGATAACATATCAAATGTTGCAAGTGAGACATTTTGAAATGTCATGCCAAATATTGGCTCGTTTTGGATTTCATGAGAGCTACACATTCCAAAAAAGTTGGGACAGGTAGCAATAAGAGGCCGGAAAAGTTAAATGTACATATAAGGAGCAGCTGGAGGACCAATTTGCAACTTATTAGGTCAATTAGGCAACATGATTGGGTATAAAAAGAGCCTCTCAGAGTGGCAGTGTCTCTCAGAAGTCAAGATGGGCAGAGGATCACCAATTCCCCCAATGCTGAGGCCAAAAATACTGGAGCAATATCAGAAAGGAGTTTCTCAGAGAAAAACTGCAAAGAGTTTGAAGTTATCATCATCTACAGTGCATAATATCATCCAAAGATTCAGAGAATCTGGAACAATCTCTGTATGTAAGGGTCAAGGCCGGAAAACCATACTGGATGCCCATGATCTTCGGGCCCTTAGACGGCACTGCATCACATACAGGAATGCTACTGTAATGGAAATCACAACATGGGCTCAGGAATACTTCCAGAAAACATTGTCGGTGAACACAATCCACCGTGCCATTCGCCGTTGCCGGCTGAAACTCTATAGGTCAAAAAAGAAGCCATATCTAAACATGATCCAGAAGCGCAGGCGTTTTCTCTGGGCCAAGGCTCATTTAAAATGGACTGTGGCAAAGTGGAAAACTGTTCTGTGGTCAGACCAATCAAAATTTGAAGTTCTTTTTGGAAAACTGGGACGCCATGTCATCCGGACTAAAGAGAACAAGGACAACCCAAGTTGTTCTCAGCGCTCAGTTCAGAAGCCTGCATCTCTGATGGTATGGGGTTCATGAGTGTGTGTGGCATGGGCAGCTTACACATCTGGAAAGGCACCATCAATGCTGAAAGGTATATCCAAGTTGTAGAACAACATATGCTCCCATCCAGACGTCGTCTCTTTCAGGGAAGACCTTGCATTTTCCAACATGACAATGCCAGACCACATACTGCATCAATTACAACATCATGGCTGCGTAGAAGAAGGATCCGGGTACTGAAATGGCCAGCCTGCAGTCCAGATCTTTCACCTATAGAAAACATTTGGCGCATCATAAAGAGGAAGATGCCACAAAGAAGACCTAAGACAGTTGAGCAACTAGAAGCCTGTATTAGACAAGAATGGGACAACATTCCTATTCCTAAACTTGAGCAATTTGTCTCCTCAGTCCCCAGACGTTTGCAGACTGTTAGAAAAAGAAGAGGGGATGCCACACAGTGGGAAACATGGCCTTGTCCCAACTTTTTTGAGATGTGTCGATGCCATGAAATTTAAAATCAACTTATTTTTCCCTTAAAATGGTACATTTTCTCAGTTTAAACATTTGATATGTCATCTATGTTGTATTCTGAATAAAATATTGAAATTTGAAACTTCCACATCATTGCATTCTGTTTTTATTCACAGTTTGTACAGTGTCCCAACTTTTTTGCAATCAGGTTTGTATATACACCAATCTGGCATAACATTATGACCCCCTTCCTAATATTGTGGTGGTCCCCCTTTTGCTGCCAAAACAGCCCTGACCCGTCGAGGCATGGACTCCACTAGACCCCTGAAGGTGTGCTGTGGTATCTGGCACCAAGATGTTAGCAGCAGATCCTTTAAGTCCTGTAAGTTGCGAGGTTGGGCGAAGTTGTCATGGATCGGACTTGTTCGTTTAGCACATCCAACAGATGCTCGATTGGATTGAGATCTGGGGAATTTGGAGGCCAATTCAACACCTCTAACTCATTGTTGTGCTCCTCAAACCATTCCTGAACCATTTATGCTTTGTGGCAGGGCACATTATCCTGCTAAAAGAGGCCACAGCCACCAGGGAATACCGTTTCCATGAAAGGGTGTACATGGTCTGCAACAATACAGGTGGAACGTGCCAAAGTAACATCCACATAGATGGCAGGACCCAAGGTTTCCCAGCAGAACATTGCCCAAAGCATCACACTGCCTCCGTCAGCTTGCCTTCTTCCCATAGTGCATCCCGGTGCCATGTGTTCTCCAGATAAGCGACGCAGACACACCCAGCCATCCACGTGATGTAAAAAAAACCCGATTCATCAAACCAGGCCACCTTCTTCCATTGCTCCGTGGTCCAGTTCTGGTGCTCACGTGCCCACTGTTGGCGCTTTCGGTGGTGGACAGGGGTCAACATGGGTACCCTGACTTGTCTGTGGCTATGCAGCCCCATACACAACAAACTGCGATGCACAGTGTATCCTGTGTATACCAACATTAACTTATTAAGCAATTTGAGCTACAGTAGCTCGTCTGTTTGATCGGACCACACGGGCCAGCCTTCGCTCCCCACGTGCATCAGTGAGCCTTGGCACACCGCCCATGATCCTGTGGCCGGTTCACCACTGTTCCTTCCTTGGAGCACTTTTGATAGATACTGACCACTGCAGACCAGGAACACCCCACAAGAGCTGCAGTTTTGGAGATGCTCTGACCCAGTCGTCTAGCCATCACAATTTGGCCCTTGTCAAACTCGCTCAAATCCTTACACTTGCCCGTTTTTCCTGCTTCTAACACATCAACTTTGAGGACAAAATGTTCACTTGCTGCCTAATATATCTCACCCACTAACAGGAGCCGTGATGAATAGATAATCAGTGTTATTCACTTCACCTTCATGTTATGCCTGAACAGTGTATATATATATATATATATATATATATATATATATATATATATATATATATATATATATATATATATATATATATATATATATATATATATATGATTTTCTTTGGAAAACAAGACTTAAAGATCTAGGTAATGTAGCATTTTAAGTAAATCTATCTTGATTTAAGAATGTTTAGATATCTGTACTGGAAAATAAGACAAAAATACTGTTTAAGAGAAAAATTTTTATAGTGTATATATATATATATATATATATATATATATATATATATATATATATATATATATATATATATATATATATATATATATATACACTGTATGTATAACAATTTGCAGGGTGGGGCTTCTGCTTAAACAGAATGTAATTTGAAATTCCTTTCAAAACAAGACAAACTGGTGCTCTTTGGATACATGAGAGGTAAATATCAAATGAAACAACAATTCTAAGGCACTCACATGGTTAGGCATAAAAAGCTTTTAATAAACTGGGCAAAGTTATTAAAACATTAAAAGTGTTTTTGCTTTACACAACTTTCTTCAGGATGGACAGTGTTGATCAACACTTTTAATGTTTTAATGACTTAACCCAGTTTATTAAAGTCTTTTTACACCTTACTACGTGAGAGCCTTGGATTTTTTGTTGTTTCATTTAACATTCCTTTATTTTGAGTTCCCACTTAAACTCTGCTATTATGTGTGTTTTTGCAGTCCACATTCAGACGTGTCGAGCTCTGATGGTGATCTCAGTGCTGATGGGATTCATCGCTATCATTGTGAGTGTAGTCGGGATGAAATGCACGAAGGTGGGCGACAACAACCCATCCACCAAGAGCAAGATCGCCATCTCTGGTGGGATTCTGTTCCTGCTCTCAGGTGAGACTCCGACCCAGACTGAACACCTTACATTTTTTATATAGGTTGAGTGAGAATTTGTAAAACTGTGAGTTTTCTAATGAAAACATGACAATTTCCTTTTATAATAGTAATTCACACTGGTTTGAAATGTTCACACCAGGAAGCTTACTAAGAAACTTTAGGCCTTGAGAGAAAACGTAAACAAAGTCATTACTACTCTCTGCACGAGTGTAACTGTGCTAAGAATGAGTAAATTGTGTTATCTAGGTCAACATACCCCAGTGCCGTAAATCATTCAGTGTAAATTAGTTTTGGTAAATAAATTGACATTCTTCCATTAGCCTCCACATTCTTGAGGGCTGTTCTGGTCCTCGGCCGCTGTATGACTTCTGACCCATCTGACATGCAGGAGTAAACAAGAAGTGGCTAGTCTGTTCACAAACAAGTAAACAAACAGAGATGTACTCATGACAGTGCTAAGATTGTGATTTCTATCATGTCTAGGTCTGTGCACGCTGGTGGCTGTGTCCTGGTACGCAACACAGGTGTCCTACCATTTCTTCGATCCGAATACGCCAATTAATGCCAAGTAGGACCATTCATAGATTTTAACTCTTTCACTGCCATTGATAGAATTTTCCAGCTTCTCAGTGTTATACGGGTGGGGGGGCTCTATTACGCATCTTCTGAAAGACAAGATGTTTATGCATGTTGTAGTCAGAAAAAAACTCTTTTTGTTTTTGCTTTTTGTTCAAGAAGTTGCTTTTTTTTTTATTAAACTTACCCACATTCAAGTGTTGATAAAAAAGAGTGCATGAAGCTAGACAGAGGCTCTGTTCTTTCTTTTGATATATTGCATGTTTAGATATTCATACAAAAAGTTTTGGGTGCCATGAATGCTTTGTGAAAATTTTATTTTTAGCGCCAAATCTCTTTTTTATTTTATTAATTATACATCATCATCATTAATTATATTGAATACCAATTAAATTACACTGCAAATTACACTATACATATTACATGCATATACAACATTTGTTGTACATATGTATACATATGTATATACACACACTCTCTGCTTAGATTTCTCAATGTTAAGTGGTCTTAGTTTATTCCAGAGCTGAATATATACATATATAAATGCTTTACTATTAAATTAAATGCATATATTACACAATTTATATATATATATATATATATATATATATATATATATATATATATATATATATATATATATATATATATAAATATATATATATAATAACATTTAAAATCTATAAAACTTAGTATATATACAGTATATCTTTATATTGTAAATTGTGGTAAATAAGTTCTGTTGAATTTTGGGTGAAATGTTATCTGAACACCTGGTCAAATTATGTTTTTAAATAAAGGCGTGGCCTTTCTGTCTTTCAGGTATGAGTTTGGACCCGCCCTCTTTGTAGGGTGGGCGGCTGCCATCTTGATGATGTTGGGTGGCTCGTTCCTCTGCTGCTCCTGCGTTAACGACGACAGAAGAGGGCAGCAGTTCTACCGGCAATCTCAACCCTCTACAGCCAGGGAGTACGTGTAAATACAAAAACTAAAAGCACAGCAGAAAAGGAGAAACTATAAATGTAAAGAGCAGCGGGTACAAGAGACAGAGCTCTTCCCACCATGAGTACACCTTCTCACTCGCACTGACCGTTTATCCAGGTCCAAAACACACAAACTAAACAATTACAATGGACAAACACTTACATGGTCTAGGCCTACGGTCAAGGAGGTTTGTGTACTTTTTCAGAGATACTGTACAAGCATGTTTTTTGCTACTATACTTTCATTTTCATGAAGACTGTGGAAATTCTGTACTTGATTGATATGTACGGCATTCCCAACATACCTTAAACTTTTTAATTAAGGATTTTTTTTTTTTTTTGCCAAAAAAATACTTTTTTATAAACCAATTTGAAGCTGAAATCCCTAAGAAGTTATACAGTAAAAGGGCATTTACACTGGACTTGTTTTTGTATTATTAATTTTACGTAGGTTTCAGGGAAAACTTCCATGTACACTCAAAGTGTTTTCATGTAAAGTGAATGGAAATATAATATTGCAACAAAGTCTAACCGATATAAAATACATTTCACAGTCTTTATTTTCCCTTTTAGCAAACTAAAAGGCAAATAAAGTCAAAGGGGAAATAAACAGAAATATTCAATATGGGATACAGCGGCTATGTTCGGATTAGCATACTACTCTTATGATTTCTGCAGTATATAATATGCATACTGTGAACCGCATGCATGGAATTCATTGTTGACCGCAATTGTCAAAACATATAGTATAAAATACAGAATACAGTATCCCACAATGCAATGAGCTTGGGAGACACCAAATGTTAAGACTTTTTTTGTGCAAAAATCTAATTATAAATGTAAAATAACCATTTATTGTTTCCAAGATGATAACTGGATGCCACTCACTAAATTAAACATGCAACAATGAGGTCATGTGACAATGAATAATGCATTGTTTTACATTCTATTTTCGTTTTTAAAAAATATAAGCATTATATACTACATGACTAGTATTTCATTCCGAACATAGCCTATAGATTAGAAACGTGTCATGCTGTTCTGATTGGCTGGTTTGTTCTGCATGGTGGGAGCTCTGTTTGCCAGCTATGTGTGTTTCTGACAGCCATAGTCACAATACACCACATTGCGGAGACAAGGAGTTACAACACTTCCACTGTCCGCTGAAGTACAGGGAATTCCACTAGAACCATAGAGGACATTATCTAAAACCATTGAGTTCCAGCACTTCAGTGTGGGAACTGGGATTTGGCTGACTTGAGTCAAAAACTTCCAGTACAAGCTGTAAACATGCTATTTAGACAGCACTTTCAAGGGAAAGTCCAACACTGGTTTTAGACCAAAGTATGTGGTGTTTTTAGCATTTTTAATCACCTAACAAGCAGAAAAGATTTTAAGATGTTATAGGGAATTCACTAAGAATGAGTTATAACACTGATACTGCCGTTTACTTGCACTCAATTTCACTTAAAGAGCCAAGTCAGACATTGGCACAAACACACCCATTGTGCTGATCAAAATTTGCACAGGTCAACTGCACACAATTAAAAATAAAAAAAATTAAAAAATTCTGGGCAACAATTACTACTATTATTAGAATATGTACACATCGATTAAAGAGGCCCTTTTTTTAAAAGGTCATTGTTTTGTGTATTGGATGTACTAGAGTAGGTTAACACAAGTTTGCCGCACAGGCCCTGAAAGGTGAAGCCAAAATATTTGGATCGCCCCCCTGGTGGCTGGCTGCTGTATAGGTAATAATCCTCGCCCTCTCCATGTAATCAAAAAGGATGTGAGCCCATCTAAAATATCAAATTAAACTTAAAAAAATATGTTTTTTGAAGTTGGTTTCTGTTATTGTAGGTAGTTCTTATCCCAATGACATATGTTGAAGTTCCAAGTGTTAGTTTTTCCAATAAATTTGGTTTTAGTTTAATTTGATGCTACAAAAATGAGATGTCATGATTGACAGCTGTGCTTGCTATGAGTCTTCAGGTGTGGGAATATGGGCAGGACATTGATCACTACTGCACAGACTCTGGCTCCAAATGACGTAATTGGCAACGACCGTTTCTGGGATATATAAGGGATAATGAACATTCAGATAGTTGTCGCAGAATAAACCCTGACAGAGTGATCAGGACCCCGAGGCGAAGCAGAGGAGTCTTACGTCACCCTGAATTGGTTAAATCTGCGATAACAACCAGCTGGATGTATATTATCCTGCTTATGAAATGGCTACTTGCCACATAAGTAAATAATTAGACATGAAATATTGACTTGAGTTGAAATATTTTATTAGAAAGTAGTTAGACTAGACGGACACTTGAGGGATATGGTACAGTCATACCACTTATTACACAGCATTTTGCCACATAAATAATTATGGGGATAAGAGATACTGATTTGAGATGAAAGTGTTTTAATACCGTTTGTTACCTTATAATCCATATCAGTGTACAAAACAATCCTCGAAAAATGACAGCATCTGTGTTTGTATGAAACAAGAGAGTGAGTCCATTTAATTGACAATGAAATAATTGTACACAAAATATTGATTTGATGTTTTGAAAGTATTGATTTTAATATTTTATAAGGTCTGTGGCAAGCAGGACGAGGCAGAGGGACCGGTGCTGCTTGCCACAAGCTCACCAAACGCAAAACTTCCACTAAGAAAAAACGTTCCCAGCAAGCTTAAAGTTCTGACTTCAGAGACAGTTACCCGGTTGAGCCTGTGTTATCAGTTTTTACCTGTTGTTATTGGGGAATAATGCTGCCTTCACATGCTATCGGCATTATCGTACTAGTTTCCTAGTTAAAAAATTGGACATGAACGCCCTCTCAAGTCAAAATTTTCGAAAAGCCCAGAGTGCTCTGACTGGCCAGATGACCCAGTGCATTGTGATTGGCCAAACACCTCAAGCGTGTGTCGGAAATAACATAATTGTTTCAGTTTCCACGGCTTCTATTGTGAACACAAACAGTTATTAATGTCGTCAGTTTCATCATATCATATCAGATTCTAAAAATACGGATGATCAAGCAGATCGAAAAGGAGTTTGCTTTCGTATTGAACCACAATGTCTCCACGACATGGGGACAACACTACAATTCACTGAAGCCTTGCCTTCTTTCTTTGATTGTACCTTTGGGCTGACATTATGCGTAGATGATTGTGGAAGCAATATCTTGACTTCGATCGATGCCTTTTAGGGAGGTCTGAGGCAATGTTCTCTGCACTCTCAGAAAAAAAGGTACAGTGCTGTCACTGGGGCGGTACCCTGAGGTACAAAAGTGAAAAGGTACATCTTTGTACCTTACTCACCCCTAAATGGTACATATTAGTACCTTAAAAGGTACATATCAGTACTTTAAGAGTGCGTACCTTTTCGGTTTTGTACCTTAGGGTACCGCCCCAGTAACAGCAATGTACCTTTTTTTCTGAAAGTGTGTTAGACAGAATAAATCTCGTCTGTGGGAGACTATGAGCTTTGTAACTTTGCAGATCTTTTACATGCAGAAAGCTAGCAAGGAGCAATCCCTATATAATCAATGAAGCTGTCAATTACTTCCGTTCAGCGCAACTGGTTACAATGCTCAATGCTGAAAATGCATTGTAAATAGAAACCTTTGACGGTCTTCAGAGTGTGAACACAAATATGGGACAGTCTGAAAGCAGCAGCCTATCAGCATGCACCGAAATGAGACTAAATAGCTCCTGCACCGCAAATGACAGCATAAATATTATTCCATCCATTACATCAAATAGTAGCGGTTCACACATCCACATGCTGCAAAACCATTTAGTGATTTTGTTCCCAGTTCCCACATCATATTAGATTCAAATTCTCTCCAATGGAGCCATTTGAAGCAAAAATGAGGTCATTTTGAACTGGTGGACAGTGAAAGTTTTATCTCCTGTCTCCAAAATCAATGAGGTTTTTTTGGACCTGGTTAAAAGTTAACACCCCTTAATTAACAAATGCATCTCTCATGCATGCAAATGACATGTAATTCAAGACTCTTTCCTTTCAAATATTCCTTCTGAAATCTCAAATTGTTGGCATATCAAACAAGCTGTCTATGCATGTTTCATTGTCCATTTTTCCTAACATTTCCATGTTAACAACCAGCAAACTTCTATGTGGTGCCACATAACATACTAACATCCAATGAACCGAGAGGCTTTCGTGAATTGTCTCTATCCCAGGTTCCTCTAATGCTGTTCTTCTCTGACTGTCTTCTTTCTCTTCTCTAATTCAGGGATGAGTTGTTGAGTGAGACTAGTTTCCCTGACTGACCAACCCTCCCTGCCTTTATTCGAGGACTGTCCGAGCTCCACTCTCTGTATCTGTGTCCCTCACTCCCACCTAGAATCCAAATTTGGACACTTGTCTGTATGACTGGACAAATGTCCCTTCTACACCCTACATACTTAAAATCTATGTGCCTTTTTTTCAACATATGATCAATAAACGTGTTCGAAAAATTGTCACCCCATATCTGTTGTGTGCGTTCCCCTTTGTTTGTGACCCTGTAAACTGCCTTTGTAAATATGTATTATTGCAGTATGTAAGTGACTACACCCTAAAAGCATGGACTGTTTCATTGCAATACATTTTAAACGGTGGATGACCCGATTTCCGCTTCCTTTGTAACTCAAACATGTTTTGTTTTTCTTTTAAATTGCAGAGCAAATGTTAAAAGTTCTCCACCAGAGAAAGGGGAGCAGTACTTGTAGTTTGGGAGAGGGCGACTTCGTGGGTCACAAGCTGTTAGATTTTGGCAACAGACAAGACACTCTCTTTCGGTAAAAAAGCAAAGAACTCCATTAAAAACTGTAAGGAAATTATTCTAGTCAAAAACAGAAATGTTTCCCTGTAATACAGACAATGCAGAGGTTCATTAAGCCAAGCTATGCATTTCCAAACAACATGACTTTGTACTGTAGCTAAAAAATAAATGTCAGAAATTTGATAAGGAGTGAGCCACAACAGCATTATCGCAGAGTGCTTGACACATGTGTCAGTTTTTGTTACAGTTGGACTTTGTTATACTTGCCGAAAAACTATACCACTCATCTGGAGAGCATTGATTCAGGGTACATTATAATGCATTTCAATAATTATGCAAATCTTCGACATGTGCAGTGTAATATACTTTGAGCTATAACTGTGTTTTGACTCACAAATGTCTTTTAGTTTGCTAATAGTTTATATTCTATCTTGGCGTATGTGAGATGGATTTTTTGCCCGTGGTAAAATCAACTGTTTTTCTTTTTTATTCATAAAATGTATAGCACATAAACTATGAGGGGGGTGTCGCTTTTGATCCAGATTTAAAGGGGACCCACATGCAACACACATACAATTAAATCGCTTGGAAAAATCTCTAGTGCACTTATGATTTGTCTTGGTGAATTGTATTCAACCTGCATTGAAAGGCACTATTTATCACAAATAATGTCTTTAAAGTGGTCACAGAGTCTTTTAGGTTGTCATTAGAAATATTTTAGTTCACGTTCCACCAGTTATGTTACTTAATATTGAAGTATGTACCATCTCATATGATGTATCAAGCTTTCTGTTTATCTGTTTTAAAATAAAATAAACTATACAAATATACATTTCCGTGTGTCACTTGAGGAAAGTGCGGTTTGTCTGTACACCTGTGTTAGCTGTCACATGACTAAGCCACATGCCATTTTGACCAGGACTGGAAAAAACACTGACCACTCTTCTGTATGTGTTCACAAATATTAAAATATCACAATATGTTCACAAATATTAATAAAAGTAAAAAAAAAGAAATATAAAAGCAAAATGATTTTATATTTCTCAACAACATGGCAAACTAAATGATTCTAAACTAAACAAGCTAACTGAAGAAGTTCTAACATACCTGGAGAAATGTTATCCATCATCATTCCCATTCATTTCAATGGCAGGTGTTCAGATGGCACAGGATTCTTTTGACCTGGATGCTGCCATGCTGGCTTCCTGGGAACCGTTGTTAGTAATTACTCCATATTAGAAGTCCTTGCAGTATATTTCACTGTGGCAAATAAATACATGTAGTGAAATAAGTAGTAAATAGTAAAATTAAAATTATTATATATTTCATTAAACTTCAATTTAATTAAAGGTACACTACGTATATGTCACGATCACCAGTGAGGGTGCCCGTGTTTACCATCAGAGGGCACTCCACCCCAGAAAATTGCCAGGCCTTCAAGGACTACATTACCCATAATCCTTTGCCCTGGACTCATCAGCCATCATTGTTTACACCTGTGTGTCATTAGCCTCATCACCTCAGCCTATTTAAACCACGTTATGAACCACCCTTAAAAAGAACTACAATGTTTTGTTTTTATGCATGGTTCTTTTTGAAAATGTTAGATATGTCCTGAGAGGTTAGTGCTTGCATAATTTCCCAAGCCTGTCTTCTTCAAAAGTTCTTGTACTGTCCCCATTATCATATAAAAGGCCAAAAGTCAAACTCACTGACTTCACTTCATCAATTAAATGGGGCATATAAAACCAGATTAACAATTAGATTAGCTCAAACTGAGTCTAGCCAGACGATAAATCGGACCTGAGAATGT
Organism: Paracanthobrama guichenoti; assembly: GCA_018749465.1. Taxonomy (NCBI): domain Eukaryota; kingdom Metazoa; phylum Chordata; class Actinopteri; order Cypriniformes; family Gobionidae; genus Paracanthobrama; species Paracanthobrama guichenoti. Next base: position 28,075,063 of record CM031953.1, read on the forward strand.
GTGTGTGCACATCTCACCTCCATCTCAGTATCTCACCAAGATTCAGACCTGTTTTTTACACCTGGATGAGCGTTTCCTGATGAATCCCGTGCTTGACCGAGCGTCTGGACCCCTGACAGTGTTCAATTTGAGCAAAAGATAGACTGTCTGTTTTGTTTGAAATGGCTTGGCCTGGTTTGGAAGTCATTAATGTAATCTTGCAGACTGGTGTTTGGAAGATGGTTGAAACAGGTCTATGCTTTTGCCAGTCTCATTTATGATATTTATGTTTAGCAACTGAAAAAAGCATCCCAACCACAGCATTATGTCTGATTCTACTTTCAATTTATGTTAAAAATAATTTATGAGATGAAGCATGCATGAATGCTACTGCAATGTTATAATTAGGATTGGGAGGTGTCAATTAAAGATTCATAGTAGAAGTTAATTGAGGTTGTTCAATAAGTTGTCATGATGAATGTTTATTTTGTGTGCATTTTCATTGTGATGAAGAAAAGTGATGAAATTTGTCAAAATACTACACATTTTGTTGGTTTAAGAGGCAATAATCTCTGCGGTGGCAAAATACAGATAAAATACTGTATCATTACACACCTACTATGTAGCCATTACTCTTTATTTTGTTGCAATATGCTAAAAGATTGAAACAGGGAGTAAGAAATATGAAATTGTCCAATGTGTCCATTTCATTTTGACCGAAATAATAAGAGTGCACACATGTTGTGTGTACACATATGTTGAAGTGTTGAGATAAGGCCTGTTCACACCAAGAACTATATTAGCGTTCAGGACAATACCTTTTGTTTATTAAGTGCACTCTGCAGTCGACTTAAATCCTCAAGCTCTTTAAAGCAGGATGGATTCTGATTGGCTGTCAATGTTTTTATCGTTCATCAGCTGGAAGTGTTTTTTGGTAGTCCAGCACCACGTTGTTTAAATAGCAAATGCATTTGCGCCCATTTGTGCGCCCATGGCTGGTCTGAAAACGAGGTATGTTCAGGCGCATTGTTGGTGCGTTGCTATTTTAAGGAACTGAGAATGACTGCGTCATTGATCAACAAAAAAAACCTGGTCTAAAGTCAATAGAATTAGCTTTAATTAGCAGAATTAGCTTTAACCTCGAGCACGAGCAGATCCATTTCCTCGCTAGAGAAGTTCAGTTTTTCCGTTTGCAAATTCCGCCATGTAAATAGTGAATCCACATGACGCGAACGCAACTGGCTTTTTAAAGGGAATAGGAGATGAGATTCTGATTGGTTTATTGCACGTTATGCCCCAAAACCCACCCATGACTCAATAAGAGAATAGGTACAACCCTTTTACACCATGAACCAGGCACGCCGACCATTTTTTCCCTCGTTAAACTAGCAAAAGTGGATTTGGACAGGCCCTAAGTGCACCTGCGCCGTGCGCTTAGATAGTTAAAATCTAAGTGTACCCATTCTCTTAATGAGTAATGGGTGTGTTTTTGGCTTAATGTGCAATAAACCAATTATAATCCCTTTAAAAGCCAGTTGCGCTCGCTCCATGGCGGATTCACTATTTACATGGAGGAATTTCCTCTAGCAAGGAAACAGATCTACGGGACAAGCCAGATTCGACCAAAGCTCCCTGAGCATAATGTAGGCATTTTTATATTTATGTACACAATAATAATATTTTTCATTTTAATTCTTTAATTTTTCATATCTAAAAATGTTTGTGTGCTGAGCGTCCCTGTGTGTGTAATAAGCAGTGTACGCGCATTGTGCACTCACCTACGTGCACATATTACTACTGCATCCCTTTAAATAACACAAAAAATACTGCGCTATTGACAGGTTTTTGTTGGTCAATGGTGCAGTCGTTTTCAGTTCCTCAAAAAAGCAACGCGCCAACAATGCGCCTGAACACACCTGGTTTTCAGACCAGCATGCCCATGGGTGAACAGATGGGCATGTGTGCATTTGATGTTAAAATGATAACTGTGTCAGGCTGAAACTAGCAAAAAACACTTGCTTCGTGTCTGGCATCACATTGCGCCAAGTGTATGATAGGGCCCTATATCTTTATCATTATCATTATAGTTATCATCCTTTGTGTGAAATGGCCTTTAGAATTAAACAAGTGCAATACATTTTGCTATTTGGTAATGCCTGTGAGGTTGCCAAGATTGTAAGCAGAAACGCTTGCATTGTGCAGTTTTCAGAAGCATTTCATGTATTGATGACTTAGCAGCACGTTTAAATAGAGTATTTGTCTACATGCAGGGGAAACGTTTTAACTTTCAGCACACGATGATGGATGTCGAAAGAGAAAATGAGTGAAACCTCAGCTATTCCGGAATGTTTTGTAACAGTTTTCCGGCACGTTTTCCATTTTAGAACCTGAAATATCATTTAAAGATGTATTATGTGCAGTTTACTATACCAGTAAATACTATAAGAATCAAATAATGTTATTAAAAACAAGTTAACGAGTTAAAGCCTCTGTGTTCAGACACTTAAAATCCACTTCTATTTCAAAATCTACCAAAGCAGTCTGAAAAACATTGATTGTAATACATGAAATGTTAAAACCAAAGAATGATGTTTAATCACAGCCAAAAACTAAGAGCAATTATTGGTTAAATACAAGTACATCAGAGCTCAACAGAGAGTGATGTGTTTGCTTTCGACTTTGCAAAGTTTCGATTTCCAAACAAGCTCATGCATAGCTGCCCAGATGATTATAAATTAGACTATTAAAGTAGACAATTAACCATTCATGTTGCATCTGTAGAATGATAATCCATTAACTATTAATCCTTTCTTTATGTTATGAAAATCTAGTATAAATTAATGTGCATCTGATCAACGTGAGCTACTCATGGTCTTTGTGTTTGTTCCTGCAATATGTGTACTGCATGCTGCCAAAGCATCTGTTCATGACTTTGTAGTATTTACTCATAAGAACATGTGATTGCCCTTATGATTATAACTAAGGTATTTCTTGTTGCAGCTACTGGTCACTTAATCTGAACAGTTCAATAACATGTACTATAACTTTCTCTGCCAAGGCAGCAAATAGAAAATACTTATGTTGATGAGGGTAGAGCTGCACCCTAGTGGACATTAATAGATTACATTTTTTTGTGATTTATTTTTGAAGGTGGAAAATTAATAGTTGTGTGTAGATTTTACTGTTTAGCATTGTTGATTTGAAAGAAAGTATGAATTTAATGTAAGTATGTAAGAATTTAAGTATGAATCATAATTTACTGCACACCTGCCCTAACCCTACCCTTAAACTTACCCACACCACCACACCTGTCCCTAACTTTACCCTTAAACTTACCCACACCACCACACCTGTCCCTAACTTTACCCTTAAACTTACCCACGCCATCACACCTGTCCCTAACTTTACCCTTAAACTTACCCACACCACCACACCTGTCCCTAACTTTACCCTTAAACTTACCCACACCACCACACCTGTCCCTAACTTTACCCTTAAACTTACCCACACCACCACACCTGTCCCTAACTTTACCCTTAAACTTACCCACACCACCACACCTGTCTCTAACTTTACCCTTAAACTGACCCACGCCACCACACCTGTCCCTAACTTTTGCCCTTAAACTTACCCATCCCACCACACCTGTCCCTAACTTTACCCTTAATCTTACCTATACCACCACACCTGTCCCTAACTTTACCCTTAAACTTACACACACCACCACACCTGTCTCTAACTTTACCCTTAAACTTACACACACCACCACACCTGTCCCTAACTTTACCCTTAAACTTACCCACACCACCACACCTGTCCCTAACTTTACCCTTAAACTTACCCACACCACCACACCTGTCCCTAACTTTACCCTTAAACTTACCCACACCACCACACCTGTCCCTAACTTTACCCTTAAACTTACCCACACCTGTCCCTAACTTTACCCTTTAAACTTACCCACACCACCACACCTGTCCCTAACTTTACCCTTAAACTTACCCACACCTGTCCCTAACTTTACCCATAAACATACCCACACCACCACACCTGTCCCTAACTTTACCCTTAAACTTACCCACACCACCACACCTGTCCCTAACTTTACCCTTAAACTTACCCACACCACCACACCTGTCTCTAACTTTACCCTTAAACTTACACACACCACCACACCTGTCTCTAACTTTACCCTTAAACTTACACACACCACCACACCTGTCTCTAACTTTACCCTTAAACTTACACACACCACCACACCTGTCCCTAACTTTACCCTTAAACTTACCCACGCCACCGCACCTGTCCCTAACTTTACCCTTAAACTGACCCACGCCACCACACCTGTCCCTAACTTTACCCTTAAACTGACCCACGCCACCACACCTGTCCCTAACTTTGCCCTTAAACTTACCCACGCCGCCACACCTGTCTCTAACTTTACCCTTAAACTTACCAACACCACCACACCTGTCCCTAACTTTACCCTTAAACTGACCCACACCACCGAACTTAACATTTAGCCAAGCGACAGATACATTTGCACCACATTACTGAATTTGATTGGATGTGTAAGGCCCACCCAATCGTCCCAATGGAGGCTTACAATTGGTGGGTGAAGGTTTCTTGCGGGTTCAGGCATAGTAGTTTAGTTCCAATTTACTTTTATCTGACTCCATTTTATCATGACCTCGAATTTAGGTTAGAATGCCAATTGATTATTAGGTCGTTTGTATAATCATTTAACTACACATTTGATTAATCTGTTTAACTCTTTGCTATTATTGAAATCATTCATTTGGTTCTCAGAGTCGCACAGGGTCCTCGCACCGGCCATTATCACAAACCTGCCCACGATCAAAAAACTCACCAGTCCGATCATTAACCAGAGGTTATGGCTAAAGCGATTTAGTTAACAATGCCACCCATGTTTGCTATTGTTAAAAAGTACCCATGTAGCTCCCTACAATCGACTATATAACAACTTAGTTAAGGTTGAACCAGTAACCAGAGGTTATGGCCAGTACCATAAAATAATGCCGTATTATCTTAATAGTATTTCATCTGGCCCCTATAGAGCGACTGCATAACATCTTAGTTAAAGTCGAGCAGTTTAGTCAGAAATCTAGAATCTCATCAGATGAGCTGCTCCATACAATCCGAGATCTAGTATGTACTTAAACCCTGGACGCAGATTTGCGGCAACAAGGATGCAGCGTCATGCACTAAAGTCATTTCAGAGCAAGTCAGAATAAATCAAAGTAACAATTTATAGTAACAGTCAGGTAATGTATCATGCCAATTACATAATCAATTAAAAAATAATCAATACATAACATCAAGATGCTCTGAAGTAACAAATAAAAGATGCATACCCGACATCTGAAAATTACATAATGCTGAGCGCCTGAAAGACTCTCAGCGTTACGGGCTTGATTTGGTTACAGAATCGCCCCGAGCACATCTCCTTAAATACACAGACCAAGAAAGAAAACTCTTTCAAATGGAAACATGTGTTAACAATGGGAATTAGCATTAATCAAGTCCTATAGACCAGTATTGATGACAGGAGGTAAAGACCAGTTGGCCGAAGACACACCCATCACACGTTAAGCAAAATATCTCTAAACTCTTAAAACCTTTATTATCTTTTGGTTTACTTCTGTGGGGATGAGACCTTTGTACCAGTCGCACTTTGACATTTCAAATGATACCAAACATGTATAATGATACATATGGAGAGGAGAGATGAGGGTGGGGGGAATGAAATGTAAATTAAAGCATCCTTAGGTGATTAACTCTGTCTTGGATGGGGACGCTAAATGCATAAGGGTGAGTTCAGATGTTAATTTCCAAAGTATCCTTTGTCTTCTCGGGAAGTGATCGTTCCTCAATCAGACAGTCCAGCATGTGCTAGTTTTTTCCAGGCTTACAGATGCAAAACCTTCAACGTCAATAAAAAATATGTTGGCTTTGTCCTAATTTTTAAAGATTAATTTTGCTGTCCTCCTCTTACTTACCACAGTAATAACAGTAAAGTATGCATAATTAACTAAACCTCAACCAAACCCTAACCCTCTGGTAAATATATGTTGTTAATTAATATTACTGAGTACTTAAATATATAATTACACTGTAACAATGACACCTTAAAATTAAGTGTAACCCACTGCTTTTTTCATTGCGGACTGTGACAGAAAATTACAGTTTAGAGTTGAAAATCCTCAGCCAGTACGTAAGATATGTTGACCATAAAACGATTTTATTATAATAAGAGTGGCACTGTGAGCAGACACCCATAAGCAATGAATTGGATGAAACCAGCCGTGTGTCAGTCAACAGATTTTAAAGAGACAATTTACGTTCAGTGAATCAAGGTGTTGTGTATTCACTTGACTTACTCCATCAGTAAACAAAAAGCCTTATCAAAATCGAATGATAACCAGTGGTCCATAATCCATTTTGTATGTTTGACATTCAAGTGTTTTCTTGTTTCTTGAAAATGGATCTCAAAATTACGGCAGCAGTGGGGAGTCTGGCTTGAAAGTATAGCGTTTGCTGCAAAGACATTAACCATGCTTGAACTCTACCCTGCTTTTCCTTGAGTTTGTGTTGTTGCCAATCCATCAGAGAGAATACCCCCTCCTGTTAAGAGTAATGACTGAATGAGTGTTTGGCTTTTCTGTCGCCTAGAGCCAGTCAGCAGCGTAACACAGCTTCATTACGCCAGTGTGCTGTGGGGCCCAACTTTCTGCGTCAACTTCCAGGAGAAAGATTTCCTCTAAATGAATGAATGAATGCCTACTAGCATTCCATTATGTGACTAATAGATGACATTAGACAAGAACAGAGACATTAGTAACATTAATTACAATCATTTAATATGTAATTATCATTATTCCCATACAAAAAAGGTGTCATTGTTATTCTGTTTGTTCATATTTTGAATCTCACTGATAAATGTAAATATAATTACATTTTCTCATAATAATTTACCACAAACCCACAACACTAGACAACATGCATTTTACCTTCGATTTCTCATACGACACTTTACATTGGAGCTGGAAATCCAATTTTTTTAATGTTTAATGTTTTTTGGATATTACTTTTGTGTACTTTTATTAGGTTTTTTTTATTACCCTATTAGTAATCATTTTAATAAAATATATACACTCACCTAAAGGATTATTAGGAACACCTGTTCAATTTCTCATTAATGCAATTATCTAATCAACCAATCACATGGCAGTTGCTTCAATGCATTTAGGGTGTGGTCCTGGTCAAGACAATCTCCTGAACTCCAAACTGAATGTCAGAATGGGAAAGAAAGGTGATTTAAGCAATTTTGAGCGTGGCATGGTTGTTGGTGCCAGACGGGCCGGTCTGAGTATTTCACAATCTGCTACTGGGATTTTCACGCATAACCATTTCTAGGGTTTATAAAGAATGGTGTGAAAAGGGAAAAACATCCAGTATGCGGCAGTCCTGTGGGCAAAAATGCCTTGTTGATGCTAGAGGTCAGAGGAGAATGGGCCGACTGATTCAAGCTGATAGAAGAGCAACTTTTACTGAAATAACCACTCGTTACAACCGAGGTATGCAGCAAAGCATTTGTGAAGCCACAACACGCACAACCTTGAGGCGGATGGGCTACAACAGCAGAAGACCCCACCGGGTACCACTCATCTCCACTACAAATAGGAAAAAGAGGCTACAATTTGCACCAAAATTGGACAGTTGAAGACTGGAAAAATGTTGCCTGGTCTGATGAGTCTCGATTTCTGTTGAATTCAGAGTCAGAATTTGACGTAAACAGAATGAGAACATGGATCCATCATGCCTTGTTACCACTGTGCAGGCTTGTGGTGGTGGTGTAATGGTGTGGGGGATGTTTTCTTGGCACACTTTAGGCCCCTTAGTGCCAATTGGGCATCGTTTAAATGCCACGGCCTACCTGAGCATTGTTTCTGACCATGTCCTTCCCTTTATGACCACCATGTACCCATTCTCTGATGGCTACTTCCAGCAGGATAATGCACCATGTCACAAAGCTTGAATCATTTCAAATTGGTTGCTTGAACATGACAATGAGTTCACTGTACTAAAATGGCCCCCACAGTCACCAGATCTCAACCCAATAGAGCATCTTTGGGATGTGGTGGAACGGGAGCTTCGTGCCCTGGATGTGCATCCCACAAATCTCCATCAACTGCAAGATGCTATCCTATCAATATGGGCCAACATTTCTAAAGAATGCTTTCAGCACCTTGTTGAATCAATGCCATGTAGAATTAAGGCAGTTCTGAAGGCGAAAGGGAGTCAAACACAGTATTAGTATGGTGTTCCTAATAATCCTTTAGGTGAGTATATATGTATATATATATATATATATATATATATATATATATATATATATATATATATATATATATATATATATATATATATATATATATATATTAGTTACATGACATTTGTTTTGTTTTTTTCCCCTAGGGTCACTTTTTACAGGAAAAAAAAAAAAAGTGGTATATTCCACATTCTGCTTTGAGTTAAATATACATGTTGGGTTTTTTTTACAGATCAACTTTGTCTAAACCGATCAGGCGTAACATTATGACCACCTTCCTAATATTGTGGTGGTCCCCCTTTTGCTGCCAAAACAGCCCTGACTTGTCGAGTCATGGACTCCACTAGACCCCTGAAAGTGTGCTGTGGTATCTGGCACCTCAAACTCGTTGTGCTCCTCAAACCATTCCTGAACCATTTTTGTTTTGTGGCAGGGCACCTTATCCTGCTGAAAGAGCCATAGCCACCAGGGAATACCGTTTCCATGAACATGGTCTGCAGCAATGTTTAGGTAGGTGGTACGTGTACATGTGTTCCCCAGGTGTTATCCACACACACGCACCATCCATGTGATGTAAAAGAAAACGTGATTCATCAGACCAGGCCACCTTCTTCCATTGCTCCGTGGTCCAGTTCTGATGCTCACGTGCCCACTGTTGGCGCTTTCGGTGGTGGACAGGGGTCAGCATGGGCACCCTGACTGGTCTGTGGCTATGCAGCCGCATACGCAACAAACTGTGATGCACTGTGTATACTGACACCTTTCTATCAGAACCAGCATTAAAATCTTGAGACAGCCTTTGCTCACCACGTGCATCAATGAGCCTTGGCCGCCCATGACCCTGTGGCCAGTTCCCCACTGTTCCTTCCTTGGAGCACTTTTGATAAATACTGACCACTGCAGACCAGGAACACCCCACAAGAGCTGCAGTTTTGGAGATGCTCTGACCCAGTCGTCTAGCCATCACAATTTGGCCCTTGTCAAACTCACTCAAATCCTTACGCTTGCCCATTTTTCCTGCTTCTAACACATCAACTTTGAGGACAAAATGTTCACTTGCTGCCTAATATATCTCACCCACTACCAGGTGCCGTGATGAAGAGATAATCAGTGTTATTCACTTCATCTGTCAGTGATCATAATGTTATGCCTGATCAGTGTATATATTACTATATATTGGATATCTTTTGTGAGTTTTATACCATTCATATAACAGTACTGATTGCAGTTTCTCAAATTAAGTAATTTCAGTCCCTAGAATTGGCCTCTAGGGGGCAGCATTTTCCTACATCTACACGAACCACAATCAGTCAATTTTACATCACATACAGACAGAGAGAAAGAAACTCTTCAAGTCTCTGGAAAATGACAGTAGTAATTTTTTGTGTCGGCTTGGGAGAGTTTGCACAGTCTTCGGAGGTGAACCTTTGACATGCCCCATTTCCCAAAGCTGAAAACACAAGGAGGACGCTGCAGGTCACAATCATTTTACTGAGGGAGTCAGTCTGACAGACTGCAGATGCTCATTTTGACAAACGACTGGGATGACTGTTTAATTAAGCATTTCATTACTGTGCTCTCATAAAGCAGACAATGCTAATGAAATATGGGCTATAGATGATGCAGAGATGTTTCAATAATTGCTGTCTGTTATCAAAAAAGATGAAAGAAAAGAACAAGGAGTGGATGGAAGAAAGTTATTTATTACTATCTGATGATGCTTTGAAACTGTGTTCAATTAAAAGATTTTCAAGCTCATAACGGTCTAATGTGTACATCCCACAACACATTACTGATGTAATTACATTACTATAATTAGTGCTGTTTACTACGAAAGACTATTACTTTTTATACCTTGTGCTTATGGGTAGCGATTTGAATAAATCTTGACTCCTAAATATTCAAATTTGGGATTTATCTCATCATGCATTGTTAGTGCTACAGGCATGAATGATACCTCAAATCATACAGCTTGCTCAATAAATCAAATAATTGAATGGCTGGACGGACAGACGGATAGATAGATAATGTTATATAGAACGATAGATGGATAGATGAATAGATGGATGGATAGTGTAGCCTATTTTTATGCTTTACAAGTATCTCATTGTTAACTTAGTAACATTCTTGCGTCAAACTCTATTGAAAGCAATTATGAGTTATTGTATGCTCAATTTTTGACACTACCTATGTACGGCAGTCACTTGGTTCCTTTTCGCTAAGGATGCTTTCTTAAAATTCAGCTGAAAATGGTCTGAAAGACAGCTGACTAGGTTTTGTATGTTTCATAAATTTGTTTTAAATGTTGTTCACTGTCAGCAGAACCAACAGAAAATCCTTTCACAATCAACCCTCTGTGTCTGCCTCACACACTCACCCACTCAAAACAGAAAATCTTTACGCTAAACGAAAGGCGCAGGAAATCCTATTAGCACCCGTGTCCTTGGATCTCTTGCTTCTCGTCTGAGTTCAGCGCTGATGGCGTGTCTGTGACACCCACATGAACCCGACTTTGCATCATTAACATTGTGCTTGGACAACTGTGTGTGTGAAACGCTAAGAAATTAAACCCCACGGCATCCACAAACATCCCCGATAACCGGAGTTTAAAGCCTGTGGGGTTGGTTTCGTCACACTTTCTCGTTCAAAAAGCAAGCTCCCGGTGGTGGGCGTCTTTAACACTGATCTGGAGTCAGACTCCCCTGCGCGAATCGCAACCCGAGGCGTTACAGACAGAGTCATGAACTTGGTTTCGCATCAGTGTAAAGGGAGAGCACTCTTTAAAGCAGGTGAGGTTGAAAATGAGGCTGTCAGACTTCTGCCTCTTCTTCCTCTCATCCTGTGTGAGTCATGAGCGGGTAGGAGGACTTTTGAGACGGTGCCAGTCAAGAGAGGCAGCGTGCCACACGGCTGAGGCAGAAATGGGTCACAGAGTGTCTGTCGCAGAGATTAAACGGTAAAAGCCTTCATTGCTCACTTAAAATATCATATGTTTGCATTTGGCAATTGTTCTGACGTTACACCCAGAATTCACTGCTATAGCTAAACAAATGATTTTGGAGTGTCTATTTACATGAAATGCAAGATGCAAAAAGCCCATCTTGTTGGCAAAGGCTATTTACACTAACTCCGCCCACCATTATCTGATCGGTAATTCAGACAAAATTACAAAAGAAATCCATCTAATAACAGAATCAGTGGTGTGGAGATAAAGGAGGGTGGCGTTAGCTTTTTGATACGACCAACCCGTGTTCAGATCCACTTTTTTACAAACTCTTCTACCTTTTCCCATTGCATATCAGCTCAGAGAGATGCTAAAGCCACAATATGTAATTTTTCACCACTAGAGGTCTCTTATTCAAAACAAAGGCGTAGCTTGATGACGCCTTGATTTCGCTGAGCTTTTATTCTGCCGCAGACGAGCGCTTTTTCCGCTCATGCGTATGTGTGGTAACGCAGCGCTGTTTTATCATATCAGATACATTTGAGTGTGTTGAAAGTTATGTTATAATGCTACTCTGTGCGTTCGCTCGGCGGCTGCTATGAGACACTTGTTCACACTGCAGTGAGCTAGATGGATATTAGGCATGGTAAAACATGGTACTCACGGTAAATCAAGAAAACCAGATTTAAACAATAAGACTAACTGTGTTGAGCTGTATAACAATGATTAGTTTTCTGTCGATGAATGCATCCAAACAGTTGCTCACCTGTCTAATAAAACTCATCATAAACATCTTTGGTGTTTCCATGGTTTCTACAAAATAAAAAACAAAACAAAAAAAGGGTAACGTGGGTATGATGTCACTGATACACTCTAAAAATGCTGGGTTAAAAACAACCCAAGTTGGGTTGAAAATGGACTGGTTGGGTTGTTTTAACCCAGTAAATGGGTTGTTTTAACCCAGCAGTTGGGTTAAATGTTTGCTTAAAACAACCCAATCGCTGGGCTACTCCATTTTCAACCCAACTTGGGTTGTTTTTAACCCAGCATTTTTTTAGAGTGTAGGTGACACATGGTCTGTGTCCTGGTTAAAATCGCTTATTTCACTGGATTTAAACATTCTTGGAAACAGTTGGGATATTGTAAGTACACAAGTCAACAAAATATGCAACATTGTTCTAGTGGTTTTGGATATTTTAATCCAAAAGTCTTACATATTGTGCCTTTAATGTTAAATACAAATAAAGAACACATTTGAAATGTGGAAATAAACTACCTAACGGGTACTATTAAATAGTAATTGCTATTGCTATTTGAACTCAAATCACATTTATCAGCAGCTTCTTTTGTCTTCATTTTTGGTTGAACTATAGGTAACTATATGGGTAACAAAAGTTCAGGGTCGGTAAGATTTTTAAAATATTTTTGATAGAAGTCTCTTCTGCTTAGCAAGGCTGCATTTATTTGATGAGAAATACAGTAAAATCAATAATATTGTGAAATATTGTCACAATTTAAAAACTGTTTTCCATTTTTCCAATTTTCAGCATCATTACTCCAGTCACATGATCCTTCAGAAATCATTCTAATATGAGGATTTGATGCTCAAGAAATATTTCTAATTATCAATGGTGAAAACAGTTGTGCTGCTTAATATTTTTGTGAAAACCATGATATATTTTTTTCTTTGTACTTACTTTATTCTTTGATGAATAAATAGAACAGCATTTTTAAAATAAAAATCTTTTGTAACATTATAAAAGTCTTAATTGCCACTTCTGCTCAATTCAATGCATCTATGCAGAATGAAAGTATTAATTTCTTTCTTTTTTTTTTGATATCATACTAACCCCAAACTTTTAAATGGCAGTGTATCTTTTAGAACAACCTTCACATCTGTACGTGTACAGTTATGACGCCTTAAAATAGTGTCTAGGTTTTGGAATAGAGCAATTCTCTGCAAAATATTTGCACTTATATTTATCAAATTAATGAGGCAGGTTTGACCCAGATGTGGCATTGCATTAATCAAACCAGACACTTATGCTTTCACAGTGATTTATGATTACAGATAACATTTTAACAATTACAAAATGTCAACTAGTACATCCATCTATTTATTGCTGTTAATAGCAATGATGATCAAGATCTTTAAGCTATAACTTCAACATTAAATAAAGAAAACACCAGACTGCTCTTAACTAAGACCCTAAATTCATACTTTTTTATTCAGTCCCATCGTTTCAAGTAGATTTAAAGCTTATGCTGTGTGTGCAAAGGAGCATGGGAAAAGAGCAGGGAGACACCTGAGTTCAGCTCAGAGGCACTGAGGGTCACATCTTGCATATTAATCTGTAAGGAGGCTGCATCGATCAGGTAAAGCTCTCCTAGCAGCTGACGATCACAGATGCTGTTTCCCCCGTACACGTGTGCACGGTCTGACAAGAAACAAGATGGAGGGGACGGCTGCCGTAATCGCATGGTAAACAGCTGTGAGCGGCTAACTCAAAACTCACTGGAGAGGAGCACACTCGCTTCCTAAAGCAGGAGGAAATATGATTGCAGTTGGCTGGATTTGGATTGAAATATCGCAAGGTTCCCCATAATCCCTCATGCCTGAATACACGAATGTTACGGATGTGTTTTGAATGTTTATTTGTAGTTCTGCGCCAATGAGTCCCATGTGCAGTGAGATGTTTGAAAGCATTCCATTCCATTTGAATTTCCTAATTTGATTGGGATTGATAGAATAGTTAAACTCAGCTGCATTCGGTAGTCAGGTGATACCCGTTTCAGAAGCCCTATTTTTTTTACCTCATGTTAAAAAAAAATTACATCATGTTTCTTGAACTATTGGCATTTTTGCAGGCCGATAGTGCAGCAACTTTATTGGCTAGATGACTCTGTCATGAATTGGAAATCAGCGGGTTCCCCAATCTATCGACATTGGCTTTGTGATCTTATGGAAAAGATGCAATGAGACAGAAGCACAAACCCTTTTTGAGAGTTTGGAGCCCTTTCCTGTAATACTTTAGGGAGACAATATATGGACCCACTTTATATTAGGTGGCCTTAACTACTATGTACTAACATTTAAATTAATAATTTGGTACAATGCACTTATTGTGTACATACATGTTTTTACATCGTACTTACTTTTTAAAAATTACCTGCATGTAATTACATCTGTTATTAATTTCTGTAGTTACATTTATAATTACACTGTTGACCTTTCCCTTACACCGAACCCTACACTTAAGATTACCCACACCACCACACCTGTCCCTAACTTTACCCTTAAACTTACCCACACTTGTCCCTAACTTTACCCTTAAACTTACCTATACCACCACACCTGTCCCTAACTTTACCCTTAAACTGACCCACACCACCACACCTGTCCCTAACACTACCCTTAAACTTACCCACACCACCACACCTGTCCCTACTTTACCCTTAAACTTACCCTTAAACTTACACCACCACACCTGTCCCTAACTTTACCCTTAAACTTACCCACACCTGTCTCTAACTTTACCCTTAAACTTACCCACACCGCCACACCTGTCCCTAACTTTACCCTTAAACACCACACCACCACACCTGTCCCTAACTTTACCCCTTAACACTATCCCTAACCACACCACCACACCTGTCCCTAACTTAAACTTACCCACCCCACCACACCTGTCCCTAACTTTACCCTTAAACACCCACGCCACCACACCTGTCCCTAACTTTACCCTTAAACTTACCACACCGCCACACCTGTCCCTTAAACTTACCCACACCGCCACACCTGTTAAACTTACCCTTAAACACCCCACCGCCCACACCTGTCCCTAACTTTACCCTTAAACTTACCCACACCGCCACACCTGTCCCTAACTTTACCCTTAAACTTACCCACACCACCACACCTGTCCCTAACTTTACCCTTAAACTTACCCACACCGCCACACCTGTCCCTAACTTTACCCTTAAACTTACCCACGCCCACCACACCTGTCCCTAACTTTACCCTTAAACTTACCCACACCACCACACCTGTCTCTAACTTT
The DNA here is from genome assembly GCA_018749465.1 of Paracanthobrama guichenoti. NCBI lineage: Eukaryota > Metazoa > Chordata > Actinopteri > Cypriniformes > Gobionidae > Paracanthobrama > Paracanthobrama guichenoti. The sequence goes on from CM031953.1 coordinate 28,090,400, forward strand.
ACCCTTAAACTTACCCACACCGCCACACCTGTCCCTAACTTTACCCTTAAACTTACCCACACCACCACACCTGTCCCTAACTTTACCCTTAAACTTACCCACGCCACCACACCTGTCCCTAACTTTACCCTTAAACTTACCCACACCTGTCCCTAACACCCTTAAACTTGTCCACACCTGTCCCTAACTTTAAACTTACCACCACACCTGTCCCTAACTTTACCCTTTACCCACGCCCACCACACCTGTCCCTAACTTTACCCTTAAACCCCCCACACCTGTCCCTAACTTTACCCTTAAACTTACCACGCCACCACACCTGTCCCTACCTTTACCCTTAAACTTACCCACACCTGTCCCTAACTTTACCCTTAAACTTACCCACACCCACCACACCTGTCCCTAACTTTACCCACTTACCCACACCTGTCCCTAACTTTACCCTTAAACTTACCCACACCACCAACTGTCCTTAAACTTAAACTCCCCACGCCACCACACCTGTCCCTAACTTTACCCTTAAACTTACCCACGCCACCACACCTGTCCCTAACTTACCCTTAAACACCCGCCACCACACCTGTCCCTAACTTTTACCCTTAAACTTACCCACACCTGTCCCTAACTAACTTTACCCTTAAACTTACCCACACCACCACACCTGTCCCTAACTTTACCCTTAAACTTACCCACACCACCACACCTGTCCCTAACTTTACCCTTAAACTTACCCACACCACCACACCTGTCCCTAACTTTACCCTTAAACTTACCCACGCCACCACACCTGTCCCTAACTTTACCCTTAAACTTACCCACACCACCACACCTGTCCCTCTTAAACTACCCACACCACCACACTTTACCCTTAAACTTACCCACGCCACCACACCTGTCCCTAACTTTACCCTTAAACTTACCCACACCACCACACCTGTCCCTAACCCTTAAACTTACCCACACCACCACACCTGTCCCTAACTTTACCCTTAAACTTACCCACGCCACCACACCTGTCCCTAACTTTACCCTTAAACTTACCCACGCCCACCACACCTGTCCCTAACTTGCCCTTAAACTTACCCACCCACCACACCTGTCCCTAACTTTACCCTTAAACTTACCCACGCCACCACACCTGTCTCTAACTACCCTTTAAACTTACCCACACCGCCACACCTGTCTCTAACTTTACCCTTAAACTTACCCACACCACCACACCTGTCTCTAACTTTACCCTTAAACTTACCCACGCCACCACACCTGTCCCTAACTTTACCCTTAAACTTACCCACACCGCCACACCTGTCCCTAACTTTACCCTTAAACTTACCCACGCCACCACACCTGTCCCTAACTTTACCCTTAAACTTACCCACGCCACCACACCTGTCCCTAACTTTACCCTTAAACTTACCCACGCCACCACACCTGTCCCTAACTTTACCCTTAAACTTACCCACACCTTTACCCTTTACCCCCTAACTTACCCACACCTGTCCCTACCTGTTTTTACCCTTAAACTTACCCACGCCACCACACCTGTCCCTAACTACCCTTAAACTGACCCACGCCACCACACCTGTCCCTAACTTTACCCTTAAACTTACACCACACCTGTCCCTAACTTTACCCTTAAACTTACCCACGCCACCACACCTGTCCCTAACTTTACCCTTAAACTTACCCACACCTGTCCCTAACTTACCCTTAAACTTACCCACACCACCACACCTGTCCCTAACTTTACCCTTAAACTTACCCACACCTGTCCCTAACTTTACCCTTAAACTTACCCACGCCACCACACCCTACCCTTAAACTGACCCATGCCACCACACCTGTCCCTAACTTTACCCTTAAACTTACCCACACCTGTCCCTAACTTTACTTTAAACTTACCCACACCACCACACCTGTCCCTAACTTTACCCTTAAACTTACCCACACCTGTCCCTAACCTACCCTCTAAACTTACCCACACCACCACACCTGTCCCTAACTACCCTCTAACCCTTAAACTTACCCACACCTGTCCCTAACTTTTACCCTTAAACTTACCCACACCACCACACCTGTCCCTAACTTTACCCTTAAACTTACCCACGCCATCACACCTGTCTCTACCTGTCTCTAACTTTACCCTTAAACTTACCCACACCGCCACACCTGTCCCTAACTTTACCCTTAAACTTACCCACACCACCACACCTGTCCCTAACTTTACCCTTAAACTTACCCACGCCCACCACACCTATCTCTAACTTTTACCTTAAACTTACCCACACCGCCCACACCTGTCCCTAACTTTTACCCTTAAACTTACCCACGCCACCACACCTGTCCCTAACTTTACCCTTAAACTTACCCACGCCACCACACCTGTCTCTAACTTTACCCTTAAACTTACCCACACCGCCACACCTGTCCCTAACTTTACCCTTAAACTTACCCACGCCGCCACACCTGTCTCTCTAAACTCCTTAAACTTACCCACACCGCCACACCTGTCTCTAACTTTACCCTTAAACTTACCCACACCGCCACACCTGTCCCTAACTTTACCCTTAAACTTACCCACGCCACCACACCTGTCTCTAACTTTACCCTTAAACTTACCCACACACGCCTGTCCCTAACTCCTAACTTTACCTTAAACTTACCACACTGCCACACCTGTCTCTAACTTTACCCTTAAACTTACCCACCGCCACACCTGTCCCTAACTTTACCCTTAAACTTACCACGCCACCACACCTGTCCCTAACTTTACCTTAAACTTACCCACCACACCACACCTGTCCCTAACTTTACCCTTAAACTTACCCACGCCACCACACCTGTCTCTAACTTTACCCTTAAACTTACCCACACCTGTCCCTAACTTTACCCTTAAACTTACCCACACCTGTCCCTAACTTTACCCTTAAACTTACCCACGCCACCACACCTGTCCCTAACTTTACCCTTAAACTGACCCACGCCACCACACCTGTCCCTAACTTTACCCTTAAACTTACCCACACCTGTCCCTAACTTTACCCTTAAACTTACCCACGCCACCACACCTGTCACTAACTTTACCCTTAAACTGACCCACGCCACCACACCTGTCCCTAACTTTACCCTTAAACTTACCCACGCCACCACACCGCCTCTCTAACTTTACCCTTAAACTTACCCACGCCACCACGCCTGTCCCTAACTTTACCCTTAAACTGACCCACGCCACCACACCTGTCCCTAACTTTACCCTTAAACTTACCCACGCCACCACGCCTGTCCCTAACTTTACCCATATCCTACCTCAATATCAGCAAAAGTGTTATACAATACAATATGAACACAATAAGTACATTGTACATTTTTTTTTTTTTTTTTTATGTAAGTACATAGTAGTTAAGTCCACCTAATATAGAGTGGGACCTTTTTTTATGAATATGTGAATATGTATTTTCTCTGTTTGTATACTTTGATTTGCTCATAATAACTTGGAATATTTTCAGTTAGTTTAATAAAAGCATATTTTACTTAAACAAAACAACAACAGACATTTTAGGTCACTGGGAACTATATTTTAGCTTTGTTATATGAAGGTCACTGTCTTGGATATTCTTTTGTACCTTTTTAAACCATAAACTATTACATTTATAATATTATGATAATAATCAATGAGTTAAATAAACATGTCAATACTTATGAGGATGCTTGACACTACCAGTCAACATTTTGGAATAATTATGTTTTTTTTAAAAATATTTTTACAATTATTTTTGAATGAAATTTGATCAAAATACAGTAAAACAGCTCATATTGAGAAATATTAAAATAACTGTTTTCTATTTTACTGTTTTAAAATGTAATTTATTCCTGTGATCAAAGCTGAATTTCCAGCATCATTACTCCAGTCTTCAGTGTCACATGATCCTTCAGAAATCATTCTAATATTAATACTATATTATATATTATACCAATAATAGTTTTTATTGTTATTAATGTAGAAAACACTTTTGCTTCTTCATATTTTTGTGAAAACAATTTGAAATACTTTTTTTCAGGATTCGTTGATGAATAGAAAGTTCAATGAACAGCATGTGTTTGAAACAGACATATTTTGTAATATCATAAATGTCTTTACTTTTAATTGATGTAATGCATCCTTGCTGAATAAAAGTATTCTTGGCTATACACTATTTTAAGGTGGCGTTAGTTACACGTTACTACATTACTATAGTCATAACTGTAAATTATGCATAATTACAAGCAACTAAACCAAACCCTAACTGTAACACAACTCTACAATAAGTACATGTAATTAATATTACTCAGTCCTTATTTGAGTAATTACAATGTAACTACACTCTAAAAAGTAATTCAGGGACCTGTTACCACAACTTAAATAAATGCATGGTTGCAAGTTAAAATTTCTAATTTATTGTTTTAATGAAACCTTTAAGTTGCAAACATTGAGTTCTGTTGAGATAATAATGTTGATCATTACATCAACTGACATATCATCTGTAATTTAAACAAAAATTCTGTGTTCATTGTTTTATTTTTATTTTTGTAGTTGTAGTAATTTAATGAAATTGTCTTGATAACTTCGGAAATTAGGCAGTGGATTTCTAGTTCCCAGCATGCTTTGCATAGGACTGAATAAGTAGAATAAACGTTGAAATTAAGGACCAGTCCCATTTTTACCCCTTAGCCCTTCACTTTCCTCTACCTCTTCGTTTTGCGTGTTCACGTGAAGGGGTAGGGGTGTCTCGATTCTCTTTTGGCTGGAGTGGCGGGGTAAGGAGAAGGGCCAGATAGCTAATCTCCTAAGATTTTTCAGGACCACATTGGGTAGGAGGAATTTCGCTGCATACACAAATGTACGTCACCTTATAATAAAGTGCAACCGTATTCTTTTTTACTTACACCAAACATTTGAATGGTAGTGTATCACAGCTTCCAAAAAATATGAAGTAAAGTAAAATAAAAAGCAGCACGAACTGTTAAAAACATATGAAATTAGTCTTAAAGAGAGTTTTACAATGTAATTTCCACCATCATTTCCATCACAGAATGTTTAACTATTATATTTAATTTACTAAATGTATTATGCCATTAAATACACCATTGATGTTGTGGAAATAAAAGTCTGAAAAATTATAAATCTCTATCTGTCCACACAAATTGCACTAGTGAGAGTGTCCAAACAGCGTTTTATGAGTTTATTTTGTACATGGCCAAATGTGGCCATAGTTGAAGAAACACCTGGATCTTTTTTGGGTTGTAAATCTCATAGCAGCTGAAATTATTTGAAATCTTTTCCACCTTCCACACTTTGGTTTTTTGTCCCAGCAGGCATCTGTTGAAAAAACAGAAATATTTCACCCCCGTATTTGAACGAATCCTGCTTTTAAATGACCTTTCCCGTTATTTAGAGTTTTTATGAGTTGTTGGGTTTGTGCTCCATCTCAGTGTGGGCTTCATTAATCAAGCAGTCCGGAGAGAAATCGCTCACCTGCTTGCTGAGGCGTTTATCTTTAGCTAATTTCCTGGCGGGATGCCTGTCATGCCGTGTTTAAAACCAGGAACAGGTGTAAACAAAACAGGGCCAGGGTCTCAGGACTCTATCTGCTCTGTATATTATATATTCATCTCAAAGTGTAAAGAAAGTGCAAAATAATATGTTTGTCACATCTCTGAATTGTGTGGATTGCTTTTCTGTAATTGAATTTTGAGTTAGATGTTTCAAAGAACCAGTACTATCAGCATGCATGAAAGAAATGCCTTGATTGGATTTCCTTACTTTGATTTCTATACGCAGATACCGATCAGGCATAACATTATGACCACTGACAGGTGAAGTGAATAACACTGATTATCTCTTCATCACGGCACCTGGTAGTGGGTGAGATATATTAGGCAGCAAGTGAACATTTTGTCCTCAAAGTTGATGTGTTAGAAGCAGGAAAAATGGGCAAGCGTAAGGATTTGAGCGAGTTTGACAAGGGCCAAATTGTGATGGCTAGACGACTGGGTCAGAGCATCTCCAAAACTGCAGCTCTTGTGGGGTGTTCCCGGTCTGCAGTGGTCAGTGTCTATCAAAAGTGCTCCAAGGAAGGAACAGTGGTGAACCGGTGGGCCAAGTCATGGGCGGCCAAGGCTCACTGATGCACGTGGGGAGCGAAGGCTGGCCCGTGTGGTCCAATCAAACAGACGAGCTACTGTAGCTCAGATTGCTCAAGAAGTTAATGCTGGTTCTGATAGAAAGGTGTCAGAATATACAGTGCATCGCAGTTTGTTGCATATGGGGCTGCATAGAACAGTCAGTGGGCACGTGAGCATCAGAACTGGACCACGGAGCAATGGAAGAAGGTGGCCTGGTCTGATGAATCACGTGGATGGCCGGGGAACATGTGGCACCAGGATGCACTATGGGAAGAAGGAAGGCCAGCGGGGGCAGTGTGATGCTTTGGGCAATGTTCTGCTGGAAAACCTTGGGTCCTGCCATCCATGTGGATGTTACTTTGACACGTACCACCTACCTAATCATTGTTGCAGACCATGTACACCCTTTCATGGAAACGGTATTCCCTGGTGGCTGTGGCTCTTTCAGCAGGATAATGCTCCTGCCACAAAGCAAAAATGGTTCAGAAATGGTTTGAGGAGCACAATTTTGTGGTGTTGACAACGAGTTTGAGGTGTTGACTTGGCCTCCAAATTCCCCAGATCTCAATCCAATCGAGCATCTGTGGGATGAGCTGAACAAACAAGTCCGATCCATGGAGGACCCACCTCACAACTTACAGGACTTAAAGGATCTGCTGCTAACATATTGGTGCCAGATACCACAGCACACCTTCAGGGGTCTAGTGGAGTCCATGCCTCAAAAATTAGAAATTATATTTTGCATAACCCTTTCATGCTGTTACCACTGAAGTTGCATTGTGGCTATTACATGATCAAACAGATTTACAAACAGATTTTTTATCTACATCAATAATTAAACATTACTATTGTTCAACTACAGAATTATATATATATATATATATATATATATATATATATATATATATATATATATATATATATATATATATATATATATATATATATATATATATATATATATTATTATTTTTATTTTTTTTATTTAGGATGCTTCATGTAGCATTCTAAGTAAATTTGACTTTAAAGGAAGTTGTGAATATTAAAGTCTAAAGTCTATAGTCCATACATTTTATAAAGTCTATAGCCTATAAAGTCTATACATTTTAGTTACTATAATAGGAAAAAATATTATATTTAATTTGCATTTAACAGTATTTCAAGGCCAAAATCATGTAAATAATTGTATTGCAAATGTATTAATAATAATAATTGCATTCTAATAATAATTTAATGCTAATCACCACTGAGAATGATGGAAATTACGATAAAAATGATAGAATTTAGGATAGAAAATGTGTATATTTTAATTAAATAACACACAAAAATGAATTTCTTTAAACAAAATATATGAGCTTTCATGAGATTAACCTATATTTAGACAAAAACAAGTGCAAGTTTGTGGTTTCAGTTTGAAACATCTGCCCCATTCAGAGCAGTAAAGACGTGACTTTTCAATAAAATTACTTGCCAATCATTTCTAATAGCTGTCAAATAGTCAAACATCTTGTCCACAATAGCAAGTGCAATACAAACAAGAAGAAAAAAAAAAACGCAATTATACATTGCTAGGAGATTAAAATAAACATTCGCAATTAACATGCAGCGCAGACATCGCCCAAATGGGAGAAAGACAATGCGCCACGAGATCCTAGTTAGGCATCTGTGAGTGTGTCTGCGGCTTCCAGGCGCTAACGGCAGAAAAACCCCAGTAGCTCGGGCCCAGAACGGCTCACGGCAGCTGGAGCCAAACCCCACAGCTGACAGCTGGTTTGGGCTGAGGCACGTCTACGTGACCCGGCTGATTCCAGCTCCGCTGACAGGGATGTACAGAGACAGAAATGCTCAGACAATATGGCATTCACACACCGATCACAGCAGAGTGCGCAGTGCAATCACCAGGTTTGGGCTGAAAATGTGACATTTTTGTTAGATATTATATTTACATATCAATATGAACAATGGTCATTGTTTGAGTGCAGAGTTTTCATTGTATCTTATTGTATTGGATCAGTCAAGGTGAGTTGCAGACATATCCGTATACCAGCAGTCCCTCCAGACCCTGAAACACCAAACCACCCGACAGTGTGTCTGAACACTTCTGAAATGAGTTTGTTGCTGTCTGCAGTGAATAATGCATCAAAACAACTGCAAGCACACACTTATTAGTACCTATTTTTTTGTTGCTTAGCCCCTGTTGTTACATGCTGGAGCTACACCATCTGGACTCGAAGGCATCTTTTTTCACTGTTGTCTATTCAACAGTTGCTGTGTGTGTGTGTGTGTGTGTGCATATACATACATAAGGGCTGTTGCAGTAATTAAATTAATTATGGAAAAATAACGCAGACCTACAACTATTTCATACAGTTGATTGGTGACGAACATGAAGCAGGACAACTCACTGTGTGATGGAGCCTATAGAGTGCTTTTAGAATGGCCCTAACATTCAAGATATCAGGGCAAAATTGCCCTTTATGAGTTTTTGTCTCATATTTATATCATATGATATAGTTAAGCAATAACAAGTAACAAGCGCAATATTTTTGTCGCGAATAGCAAGTGCAAATGTGACATTGATTTTATACAACAATTCACTAAGTTAATATTGTGTTTTATTTTAGACACAATATTGTCTGTCTTTGCTCAATTTTGCCAAAGAAAATATTACCTTTAAAGCCACAACAAAAGCAACCACACAACCAAAGACTTTGTATATAGCAATCCGATTATTTGTGAATGTGAGAAAATGCAACGCCCAATATGGTGAATAAGCTCCGCCTTCTAAATGAAAGAGCCAATCGTTGATTAGTAAAGTCACACATCACTGCAGCTGCCATTAGAAGCTCCGGTTGTTATAGAAAAAGGCAGTTTGCTGAGACAAACGCTTAGGATTGTGCATTAGCCTTGTTCCTTGCATTAGCCTTGGGCTGAAAAATTCAGGGGTTTTTTTTGTCATGATTTGAGCGTTTAGAAACAAACATTTATGAGACAGTTGTCAGATTTAATTGGTGTATATATGAAATTATGAGTATTCAAATATGAGTATATATGAGTATTCACATATTCATAAATTATGACTATTCATATATGAGTATATATGAAACTATGAAATTTAATAGTAAGTGAACAGTTTTGGAGAATTTGATGTTTCCCCATTCAAAGAGATAGGAGCTGCACTTACATGCCCGAGAGGCGTTTCAAAGATGGCCGCAGAGTGAAATGACTCATCCTAAAGGGACTTTGGCAGAACTGTTGTGCATCTCCGAGCAATGTTTCGTTTCTGAATGAATCCACGCTTTGAATGAATCGGGTGAGCGGACGATTCAGTGGCACTCATGTTGTTTCAAACCTGTGTGACTTTCTTTCTTTTGCAGAACATAAAATAAGTGATTTTAAAAGATGTTGGTAACCAAACTGTGTTGGTTACCATTGACTTCCCATTGTATGAACAAAAGAAACTATCCCTTTAATAGCCATTTAAAACCCGTCAATCTCATGGCATAATTTATACAATTGTAATTGCAGTGTAAATGCATTCATGCCACATCCACCCATCCATCCATCTATCTGTTTATTATTTATCAATCTATTTATTTACTTCATTTACTTACAAGCCTTTAAAAGTGTGAAATCGACTTCTTTTTATCCAGAGAATTGAGATGACTTGGAATGCTCACTTTGCCACCATGTGAAAAGAGTTTTAAAAAAATTACATTTTTATGTTGATTTATTTATTTTTAGATTTATTTTATTGTGTAGTACTTTTTGATGTCACAAAAATGTTTTTAAATCAATAGTTTATGTTAGTTTAAACTTTTAGCATACATAGCCCTGCCACCAACATCCATGCTTTCTCTTGCTGCCCCCAAACCTTAAGTCTTTATCACGCTCTAATTCAATCTAATTTCAACAATTTCACAATAACTTAATTGGCCCTTAGAGGCTCTGCAAGTCGATTCCAAACAGCTTTGCATCTATTTTTCTTTTTTCTTTCGTAAGTTACAATTATTTAGAGTGATATTTATTGATCACTGATGTTTGTTTGAAGGAGACTGTTCTAACACTGCTAACATTTGCAGCGCGCTAGTTGTAAATCAGTAAAGTGTGATTGAATGGCAGCTGTATTTTCTTAATGTAACGAGCAAAAAAAGGGTTAAGAAATTAATTAATCCACAAGGAAAGACATTATCAGACTTGAATCAGTCACCACTGAATATCACATGCTGTCTTAATAATAATTCATAGCGATATGGTGTGGGATGGCTGTAGTTTTGTTCTTTGCCCTCAATTATCTGGTTATTTTATAACACCACAGGTGGTTTGAATATATTATATCATAATTCATCTTATAAAACATAGCTTTAACCAACAACCTGCTGTGTCTCGAAATGACGAGGTCTCCATAGCAGATGGTTGCTCTGCAAGGCACTTACATTGGAAAAGGACAATTCTGTCCCATACTGAGTTAGGAAATACAAATCTTGACCAAAGAAATACGAACTTTACTTTAAAGTTACTGAGGATGTGGCTTAGTGGTTAAAGATCTTTTAAAGTTGTGATGTCACCGACCTGGAAAACTTTGGCAAATCCACTGAAGAGTTCATCCTCAAAAGTGAATATTACAGGTTTAGTCATCCCTCCTTTTCTTTAAAAAATCATTAATTACATGAATTCTTATGTTGAAACTTATGTTTCTAATACAATTCTAAAGAATCCCTCTATATTTTTTGGGAAGATTTTTTTTTCTTTTGCTATTGGAGCAAAACGGGAATACAAAAATTACATTTGCTGTCATCTCCTGTTCACCACAATATATGTGCACCCAACTACGACTCGACGAACCCCAGAAATGTGAAAAGGGGAATTCAGTCAGGACCACTTCATCAAGTATATTGTTTATTATCGTTGTTGACAATGAAAGCATACAGTTAGTGTTGGCGGTATGGTTCTGTTCTGGGCAAGAACTCCCCACGCCCGGGAGAGCAGCAAGTCAACCCCCCCGGGGGACAGAATGGAACCAGTTTATGCACATGTAATTACAAATTCACATTATGCGAATGTAGACAATACATGAGAGAAAAGCTTGCCATGTAGAGACCTACAGAAAAAAACAAAGCAATTAAACACAGGTGAAGGTGGAGTTGGGGTTGGAGGAGGGAGTTTGTTGCAAGCAGTGATGGGATAGAGAATTTCTGAGAAATGAGGATTTAAATGGTCGCGGTGATAAGTGTCGAGACTGGATTGGTACACGTCAGGAACAGCTGGCTATCGGCTGATGCGAGCTTGACTGACGCCGCCTGCCTGAAATGACGTGATGCTTGATTACTATTACTTGATAAAAAAATTAAAAATAAAGCTTATTGTTATTATCATCGCAATGTAACAGATTTAAAATACGATTTGAAATAAGTATGAGGCAGTGCTGTTAAACTATTAAAAATGAAAAATGGAGATATAAAAATACATGCATAACAAAAATAACTGAAAATATTTTTAAAAATATTAATAAAACTATAATATTATGTAAATAATGCTCAAATAGAACAGCTTCGGGGCCTTTTTGCCATTTTATAAAAGCAATAATGTAATCTAGCCCATGTGATGAAGTGAATTTACAATGGATTGGCACTTTTGTGTACCAAACAACACTTTTCTCCATTGTCTCCATTTGATCCTGTTTGTCACATAATTACAGTTCTGCCTCCCTGAAAATTCTCCCTCTCTGCTCTCCTCTCCATTTCCCTTTCCTTCTTTCAATGCATAATCAGAGTGCCGTCCAACAATCCATCCTCTGGTCTGAAGGAGGTCTGGGTTGGTCACAGCCAGCCGAGGCTGCGATGGAAACGGTGATTATCTCAGTGGGACGCCCTCTTAGAGCGAGTCAGACCAGACCTCGGTGACCCGTGCAGCCCGTCTCACTCCGTTTGGAGGGCAGCTGAAGTCAATCTCTATTTGAGGACGTGGAAATTACGGCTGAAGGAAGATGCGCCTCAAATTTACCCGTGTTCGTTGTGCTTGACGTGTCCCCGCTGCTGACTCTCCTTTCATCTGCTTGTTCCTAAGCATCACAACTTCTGTTTGAGTGATGATGTGTGACAGGTGGTGATGGACAGAGGAGAATAAACACTGGTTGAGATGCGGGGCGGTTCTTTAGGTGTGTTTGGAGGTGAGAGAAAGTGGTTCGGATAATTTTAGCGTTGGCAGGCTGCCTTCAGGGCAGAGCTGTGATCAAAGACTAGACCGCAGGTCAGGAGGAAAAACAAAGCTCGGAGCGCTGGAGTCGAACAAGCAGTTAGGAGAATAGACAGATTGAGATGTTAAAAGGATGGGGTCACATGGAGGCCACAGACATCACATGCGGGTTAGCATCATTGGCAACTGCAAACTAAAGTAACATTTATAACTATCAAGAAATAACAATAAACTCTAATCTGACTGGCTGGCTTTATATAAATAGGAAATAACAGGACTCCCTTAGCCCTTGTATTAGGCTGGCCACACACTTGAAGATTTTAACGATTTTGCACCCACAAAGCGATCTGGGGGTCTGATTTTTATCCCCAAAAATCCTAAATTGTGGGTTTCATTACTATGTCAGAGCCCACACAATCCCAAATTGTATAAATATCAAACATGTTTGATATTTCCGACTCTTGCCGGTAATTAAGCCAATGAGAGCGGGGCAAACTTCATCAACCGGATGTTGCGTACTTCCATAGCTGAAACTTAGCAGCCACAAACATGCAACAAAAGTGGAGTATTGACAAAGATGATCACCCATATTCTTTTTTTTCTCCTTTGTTTAAAGGAGACGATGTCAATCGTCCTCCATTTGTTTTTCTTATCAAGTCACATTTGTTCTCGCGAGTCTCCGTGAGATCTCATCTCACTGTGGAAATGTTACTACAATCGACAGGTGTGTGGTCTCGTGGTCCGGACGAATTTAGTAGATTTACTAGATGTTGATTACTTTGGAAACACGTCATCACAGTCCGTGAAAAGGGTCCATTAGTGTAATTTCTGAGGTTTAATAGTTTTAATCATGCAGCTCTCGGAGTACTTGATTCCAGTGATGTATAAAGTACTCAAAAGACATACTTGAGTAAAAGTATAGATATCTTGCCAGAAAATTACTTTGGTAAAAGTTAAAGTCAGTGTTTAGAATATTACTTGAGTAAAAGTTTTAAAGTATGTGATATTTATTGTACTTAAGTATAAAAAGTACAAGTAAATGCAAAATACAAAAGGATAAATTTTTTTTTTTAAATTGTTCAGCAAGCAGCAAGATTGTGTTCAGTTTTATTCAACTGTTCAACTGTTTATTGTAATAAAAATGTACATTATACCTTGATCATTCATGTTAATTCATAGTACAGTAACTAATGTAAGAGATGACTTTAAAATGTTAAAATGTTTTAATCAACCTTAGTTAATGTTAAAAATGTTACCATTTCATATAAATCCAAATAGTCATGCTTAAAGATGGCCATCGTCAGACATCAAGTCATAGCATTGAAATTAGACACAGTATATGTATATTTCACACTTAATTTGCTTCTACTATTAGAACACTTGATGGTTATCTAATCAAAATATGTAACAGTAATGATAAAAAAATATATATGTTTCTTGTTTATGTTTCTGTGAGGATACAGTTTGATTTCACTAGATGTCACTAGCTTTAAATACGCCACTTCGCTGCATAACGACTGCATAAAAGCATCCAGATGTATATAAAATAATGCAAATAGATGGTTGCAAAAGGGACATTAAACATTTGGCTCAGACTTGCATGTTTTTGTCACGTTGTTTTAACCGCCTGAGGTACAAATTAATGTTAGCATCCTCTCAGCCTCGATGGTATTAATGCAGCATCTAGTCAACAGATATTACTTTATAGTGATAGGAAAACATACCGTTTTGTTGTCTGTTTAAAATCTGTTTTTGAAGTGTCCCGCTCTGTGCAGCACGCAGCCTCGTGTGTCAGTCGCTATAGCAACGGACGCATCACGGAAATGAAATCAACCGCGCTTGTGCGAGCACTTCTTTGCACATGCTTGCTTGCAGTCTTCCGAATTTATTTTGTAGTAAGTAACAAAAATGCTTTGGGGAAATGTATCAGAGTAAAAGTATACATTTTGTGTAGGAAATGTAGTGGAGTAAAAGTAAAAGTTGACAGAAATATAAAAAGTCAAGTATTATTACTTCGTTACTTTACACCACTGCTTGATTCTGATTTGTCAGTAGCTGGTTTTCCAAGTAACTGAAAACAGTGCTACTTTCTCGTTTCATACAAACTTCAGTGAAAATGACCTTAGTATTACAGTGCCCCTATAATGCCATTTTAAAGTCTCCTACAACAGGTTTACATACATCAAAGGTCAAAAATGCTTTCATTTTCTCATAATATATTGCACATCACCACATTTTTCAATGATTCTCAAATGACTCGTCGGATTTTCAATGATTCTCAAATGACTCGTCGGATTTTCAATGATTCTCAAATGACTCGTCGGATTTTCGAGAGCTACTCTGCTCTGATTGGCCAGATGGTCCAGTCTGTTGTGATTGGTCTACCGCTTAGAGTATGTGTCAGAAACGAAACGGCCATTACCATAACTGAACTTCAGCTCCGGAGGCTTCCTAAAGCTCAGTGAATGTACACACTGTAAAGACTATGACTTGGATTTTACCATATCAATCTGAGTGCGATTCAGATGATGAAACATTGGAAGAACTAGTTATTCAACCCAAACCTCCATCACAAGGACGACTTGAGCAGGACATATCTGATGCGCTACTCATTTTGAGGTACATTATGAGATGTTGCAACTGTAATTCCTCACCATCAGCATCAACAAGAGTATGTCCATCAACAAACCTATGTGTATATTTCTAATTTATTGCGGTGCACATGCGGGAACTGTATCAATAACAGCGCATACGTTAGCCGAGCACTAACATGAATGACTGATGTAACATTAAAGTTTGTAAAACAAATCTTGTTCCATCCTTTATCATTACTCAAAGTAGTAAAAACAACAGACAATCTGCATTAAATGGACACAATTTTAGGTAATAGTGGCCCACATCTGAACTATTTTAGTAAGACAGTAATAACGTGAGTTAGCTGGACATGTACGCAAGCGGCTACAGTGTTTGAGGGCGGGTAAAAAAAGTAGACGTTGATCGCGGGCAGCCAATGAAGACCATTGGCGGGCATTATGCAAATGTGTTACCCAGTGACGTATACCCATCACGGAAGTGGAATTCTAATTACTGATGACTCGTTTAGGCTGTTCAGTGTTGATTCTTTCTTTTGGGAGACAATAGCTTTATTTATTGTGCACTTTCGACTTCACAACTTTGCAGACTGTTTACATTGACAGACAACTACATTACACACTGCATGAAATATTAAAACAAAAGTATAATAGGGGAATTTTTAATGTTACTGTAATGTTGTTTCAGTGTTCATCTTGTGGCTAGTCTGATTGTTTAGTACATTGCCTGTTTATTTCTTAGCGGAAGCTTCAAGATAATATACAGGTAAAGCTCTAAAATAATTTCAACCAAAATAAATACTCGGACATGAAATATTGTTTTATTTATTTGTGGCTATGTTGCTTGTCAACAATAAATGGCCTACAGTTTACAGACCAATGAACCATATTGCTTGATGGAAAACAATGTCTATTGTGGTTATTTTTAATGCATAAAATGAGCAATCTTTTATCATAGTTTTATAAAGTAACTTCAATGTATTGTGTAATTTTACAACAGCTCCGAATGTAGCTCATCTAGATTTTAGATACAGCTTTATTAGAAGTCTATTTATATGAGTGTATGCTTGAGTGTGTTTGTGTGTGTGTGTGTGTGTGTGTGTGTGTGTGTGTGTGTGTGTGTGCGTCATAGTATTGTAGAAAGCTCTTGCATAGAGACACAAGCAGAGAGTCCTGACCCTCACTCCATTAGAGGCGGCTCTACACTTTGTTAATGGAAGAATGAATGTTTGGACGATTAAACTTTATTGGCCACTTCAGATGTTACAGTGACAGAACTGTGTTAGTTGCTACAAGGTGGGAAAGGTCAGCAATTTTCTGGAGCAGTCAACCCACACTAATCTGTTTTTGAGAAGTCAATTCCAGGGACACGAGCTTCACTGCGCATAAGGAATATTATAAACATTGATGAGAATATTTGAGTCCGGCACCTTAATTTCAGAGGCTAGATTGTAAGCTATAATATATATGCCTGACAGTGACTGTTTTTCTCTTCTAAACTTTTTAAAGATGCCATTTTACATCCAGAATTGTTTTTTTTTGTTTGTTTTTTTCTGAAACGCACTTTTAACGTTAGTCAAGATTGTACCATGACTATTTTTACATGTTCTCTTACCTTTAAAACATCTGTAAATAACCTCCTGTTATGATTATTTTGAGTAATTATTGAATACAAAAGTTAATTTGATCATTTGCTTTGCTCTATATGTACTGGATGGATGGATGGATGGATGGATGGATGGATGGATGGATGGATGGATGGATGGATGGATCCTTATATTGGTCAACCATTATACGTTTCAAAAGATATACAAATCTTTTAGGTTACAAAATAACAAACAAAACAAAAAAATTCTCATCAATGTCAGAACTATCATTTTAAGGCTTTACAATTCTCTATTTCTCTTGTAAGAACAACCTATCATGTCTTAAAGAAAAAGTCGTGCATTACCATTCTTCTCTTAGTTTTTTTAGAAAAACAGACCGTTCAATACTCAGATGTCAAGGACAGACCTTGAACCAGCTCTAACAGTTAAAGAGTGTCAGTCCGCCTTGCCCTTCTCCATACAATAGAGATTTTCACACGGCTTTTCACTTCAAACACTTGACCTCTGACTCGGACTCAAACCAAGCAGGGAGCTTGAGCTTCTTTTATTGTGACATTGAGAGAACTACACAGCGAAAAACCTCTGGGGTCCAAACCATTAGCATGGCTTTGAAAATATGTTTTTATGAGCATGTACTTTTATCGACCAACACCTGGGAAAAGCCATTTGTTGAATGCAAAGCTATTTAAACTTAATTTATAATATTTTCTAAATCATTGAGTACGCAATTGGAAATATATGCAAGCTTACAAGCCTAATGCATTTGCAGCTTACTATATATATACACACACACACACATACATATACGATCATATTTCATATTATGAATCGTGAATAACACTGATTATCTCTTCATCACGTCACCTGTTACTGGGTGGGATATATTAGGCAGCAAGTGAACATTTTGCCAAATTGTGATGGCTAGACGACTGGGTCAGAGCATCTCCAACACTGCAGCTCTTGTGGGGTGTTCTTGGTCTGCAGTGGTCAGTGTCTATCAAAAGTGCTCCAAGGAAGGAACAGTGGTGAACCGGCCACAGGGTCATGGGCGGCCAAGGCTCATTGATGCACGTGGGGAGTGAAGGCTGGCCCGTGTGGTCCGATCAAACAGACGAGCTACTGAAGCTCAAATTGCTCAAGAAGTTAATGCTGGTTCTGATAGAAAGATGTCAGAATACACAGTGCATCTCAGTTTGTTGTGTATGGGCTGCATAGCCACAGACCAGTCAGGGTGCCCATGCTGACCCCTGTCCACCACTGAAAGCACCAGCATGTGAGCATCAGAACTGGACCACGGAGCAATGGAAGAAGGTGGCCTGGTCTGATGAGTCATGTTTTCTTTAACATCACGTGGTTGGCCGAGTGTGTGTGTGTGGCTTACCTGGGGAACACATGGCACCAGGATGCACTATGGGACGAAGGCAAGCCAGCGGAGGCAATGTGATGCTTTGGGCAATGTTCTGCTGGGAAACCTTGGGTCCTGCCATCCATGTGGATGTTACTTTGACATGTACCTCCTACCTAAGCATTGTTGCAGACCATGTATACCCTTTCATGGAAATGGTATGCCTTGGTGGCTGTGGCCTCTTTCAGCAGGATAATGCTCCTGCCACAAAGCAAAAATGTTTCAGGAATGATTTGAGGAACAGAACAACAAGTTTGAGGTGTTGACTTACCTCCAAATTCCCCAAATCCAATGGATGGATTAAATCTGTCGGATGTGCTGAACAAACAAGTCCGATCCACGGAGGCCCCACCTCACAACTTACAGGATTTAAAGGATCTGCTGCTATCATTTGCCATGTTGTCATTATCATGTGAACTACCAGCGTCAGTTGCATCACTTGATTTCGGATACAGACATGGTATAAATCACACCTAACACAAACCCTTACAATGTAATATAATGATGATATAAGTTGTCCATGGATGGGTATTTAGATGGATGGATGGTTTGGTATTTGGATAGATGGATGGACAGTTAGATGGATAGCTCTGTATTATCCACGTAAAATACATAACTAAAACTAGAAAATGATAATAGACAATGTAAGAGAGGATGTAATAAAGGAGGATGTAATGTTTCCAACAAATATTAATGAACTTAGTAACTTAGAGTATGAGGAACTATAAACAGAGGCAATAAAAGGATAATTATGAGACAAAATTAACACACTTGTTAATTTGCCATATTCATATCCATAAATAAATGTGATCCATTCGTTAAATAATTT
The DNA here is from genome assembly GCA_018749465.1 of Paracanthobrama guichenoti. Lineage (NCBI taxonomy): Eukaryota > Metazoa > Chordata > Actinopteri > Cypriniformes > Gobionidae > Paracanthobrama > Paracanthobrama guichenoti. The sequence continues at coordinate 28,109,189 of CM031953.1, forward strand.
TAAAGAGAGCGACGCTTCAGTTTTGATTGCCTTATTCATAATGTCCTGCTTGAATGATCTCAGTCTTCATTAGGCAGGGAGACAGCAGTTTACTTAACGATAATGACAGCACAAAAGCGCAGCTCAATCAGGAGTTCGCTCCTGTCAGAGGAGGCGGCGTCGTAATGTATACAGCTGAAGGGGTTCAACCAGCTGCCTCAGGTGTAACAGCAACGGGATCTTCACCGTCTGCCCTCCCAGTGGAACACATCAACTCTGGGAGACAATCAACCGTTCATACGGCCGCCTCTCATTACATAGTCCAGTGCGTACGGTTAAAACGAGGCACGTGTCAAATACAAATAGACTGAACTTGAGTGCTGGGATGTTTAGCATGTTCTTGGGACAGCTGGTTTAGGGATATGGGAAATGCAGTTTGTGGCCCTCTAAAAATTGTGAAGAAAACAAGTACTGCAGCTGTATGAGGGCAAAATTATATATTAGACTGTCAGAGAGCGAGAGAGAGAGAGAGAGAGAGAGAGAGAGAGAGAGAGAGAGAGAGAGAGGTTTAATTATAATCCATAAATAATAATAAAATGATGTGTCTATATATATATATATATATATATATATATATATATATATATATATATATATATATATATATATATATATCCATACATACATACATACATACATACATACATACATACATACGCATATTTTTGTCCCTATGCATCCAAACATAACCACATAAGATAAGCTTTGAAAAATTATAAAGTGTACACATGCATTTTTGTACATTTGGATAGACAATGATATGTATAAGATCAATGTTTTGACAGCATCCGAAATGTTAAACTTTTTTTACAGTATGTACAACTTTAGATCCTTGGAAAATTGGTCTTAACTGGAATTACTGGAATCTTTCCATTCAAACCTCAGGTGCAATTCCATTAATTTACATAAAAAAATTAAAAAAGAAAGTGTAATATCACACATTTCAATGCCTGAGCTAGTACATTTTACATACAAATATCTATGAATACAAATGAGATCACATTGGGTTTTCACTCTGTCGTATATCTTAATGAAGGACCATTTTAAAATGCTGTTAGCTATGTGCAAATGCTCAAGGGAGACAGACAGAACTCTGTTTATTATTAAGAATTGAGAGTAAATTATATCACAGGTTAGCGTGTGACACCAGTACTGCTAAGTGTTCTTAACTGACAAACAAATTTATGTAAAACATGGCTAAAAATACTCATGGATTTTAAAAAAAGACATGTCTTGTTGTTTCATCTCCATCTTTTTTTTCTTATTTGGAAATACCAGCAGTCTAGCCGCTAGCATTCTTGGCAGCAAGTAATTCTGGCAAATATTCTGTCATTTATTGCTATCATGACACGACTATAAATTATTCTCTCGTTAATAACATTATTTATGGGCTGAAGAGGAACAAGTGAAAATGTGTATCTTTCACTCAAAATGAAAGAGTGCAGCAGCAGGGAGAGAAAAAGAGACAATCTAATTACGGCAAATCTTCAGATATACTCCAAATCATTGTTATGGTGCTAATAAGCTGTCAGAGGTATCAACACAGCTGGACTTTTCAAAATGATGGGTTTCTTAGCTGAACTTTTCTAAAATAAATATATTTTTTGGAGAAAAGCATTTATTTCATAATGTGATTTTTCCCCACTCTACATTATTTTACTTCAACGAAAAGTTAGATTTTTATGATTTTTTTTAATGAAAGATCAAAAGGATAAACAATGCAGATTTATTCTTACAGCCATCTTTCATCATATTTACCAGGGGTGGCAATAATTCTGACCACAACTATGTATATATATACAGTATATATATAGTACTATGAATTTGGACATACATTTATATCAAAACTGCCCCAAGCCTCTCCACAACCCTGTCACGACTCACCACATGGCATGGATGAAAAGCAACTTCCTCCCGCTGAACTCCAGTAAAACTGAGGCACTACTTATTGGCAGCCACTCCTCTCCCATATCCAGGTTCATCTTTGATGGTCAGGTTATTACTTTCTCCTCCTCAGTCACAAACCTAGGGGTTCGGTTTGACCCCCAGCTGACCTTCAATGACCACATTAAACACATCTGCAAAACCTCCTTTCACCACCTTCGAAACATCTCCAAACTCCGTCTCCTTCTAACCCTTCCAGATGCAGAGAAACTTGTCCATACCTTTATCTCCACCAGGCTGGACTACTGCAACGGACTCTTCATTGGGATTTCTGGCAGAAATATCCAGAAGCTACAATACATCCAGAACAGCGCTGCCAGAGTCCTAATGCGAGTCCGTAAATATAACTCCCTTTCTACACTCACTGTACTGGCTCCCTGTTTCATTCCGGATCGACTACAAAATCCTCCTGCTCACACATAAATGCATCACCGGTCATGCACCATCATATCTACAAGAACACATCACTCTGAAATCCTCCACCTGCACCCTTAGATCATCAGGTTACCTGCTTCTTCAGGTCCCCACCACCAGGCTCCGTACCATGGGGGGCCAAGCTTTCTGCTCGGCTGCACCGCGGCTTTGGAACCACCTCCCCAGTGAGCTGAGAGCAGTACAGAGCCTGGACCATTTTAAAGCTGAACTAAAGACTTTTCAATTCAGAAAGGCTTTTATGTGTTGATTGTTTTTATTATTCTGTAGTTTTACTTGTTTTTAGTCATTTTCCCGTGTAGTACTTTGAGATTCTTCAGAATGAAAAGTGTGTTATAAATAAAATCTATTATTATTATTATTATACACATACATATTGGCATACTGTTTTTCACATACTATATAGAATCATTCGATTTCGGACACATTGTGTGTTTACATTTTTAGAGGGGATTAACCAAACATATAGTTACTTAAAGTTTATCCACATTGTGCCGGGAAAGGAGAAATAAATGTAATAGAGAGAAACCCTCAAATCTCTGATATTCTGGTCTAGAGTCCCTCTTATTTGTAATTTTATCATATGATGGCTATCGTTAGTATTCCCCTTCATTTCAATGAGATTCTAATTCAATCAACTCTAATGCATTGTAATCTTCTTCAATTTTAAAACACGCTGGCTGCTCTTTTGGGTCGTTTTTATAGTTTGTATGGATTCTGGAACAGTAAAGTCCTTGGTGTGATGATTGCACACAGCCAAGGTTGCTGTGATCTCCTTAAATGTAAGCTGTCAAACACTTTCTTTCAGTCCACCCTCACCGCTGCTGTGGTTGTTTCTGTGCTGTGAAGGTCAGCTGAAGTCTCAGACAAACCCTTCTCGAATAAAACACCTGGGAAAATTCACGCTGCACAAAAGTACTGCACAACGTTAGTCTGGACCAGCACTCGAAGTTGTGCTTATTCAATAAATTATATGTTTTTTTTTCTGCTCGGTCTTATGACAGACCTAATATACAGCCTATTGTTTGCCAAAGGAAACAGTGGTCTGTTTAGTATCACTGCTGGCCTGATTTTGAACTAGACTGCTGAAAAAGTTTGCGGCATTGAATATTAGAAACATATTCAGGAATTTTGTTTGAAGTAGTTGTATTCAAGTGTGCTATTAGTATGCTTCTTTTAAACTAAAAATAAGAAAGTATACTTTCAGTCTACTTTTTATGTACTGCTCTGAAATATACTTAAAATTGCACTTAAGTATACTTTACTTGTACTGACAGAAAAGTGTAAGTATATTTGGCCTATACTTGTACTCAAACTTTTGATCAAGATATACTTAAAAGTATAATTAAGTATTCTATGTATATTTGGCTTGACGTTGTGTTTACTCTTTTGATTGATTAGCCTATTAAATACTTTTCATAGTTTTATACTGTCTCATAAACTTACATTGTTTGAAAAAAATATTGATTTATAATGAAAACAGATATGTTCCTAATTCTGAGTATCTGAATTTTTGTGTAGGCTAGTCCACTGGTAGTGTACATAAGAATTTACTTCAAGTCTACTACTCTTTCCCTGCCTTTGACTGAATTTTCTGGCTATCCGTGTTTTCACTGTTATACGGTGGGGAGCGCTATTATGCTTCTTCTAGTACAGAATCTCCGGTTCAAAACACAGACTAAGCAGAAACAAGCGATAGAATAATGCGATCATCAAACACAGCATATAAATCAAAACTGCCTAATGTTACTGAATTAAATGAGGAACCCATAAAGAGGACACTTACAAGTATACTAGCAGTATAAAACTACTAAACTAGTAGTATATACAAAAAGTGTACTTTCATAAGCTAAAAATGTACTACTAGTATTAAAATGGTACTACTAGTATAATTATAAGTTCACATGTAGTACAGATGCAGTACAAATGAGATTCTTGTGTACTTAAAAGTTTACTACTGTTACACTTACAGTACACTTAAACGTATACTTTTTATATACTAAAGTGGGCCAATTTAGTCCCAAGCAGTACTGAAATAGTACACTTACAAGTATACTACTAGTACATTGATATTAGTATACTTAATACATAAAGTATACTTAAAAATATACTTGAACATTACGTAAGTATACTTAAATCAAATGAAAGTAATTGAAGTGCACTTCTTTTTCGTAAGGGCATTCATATTAAAAAATGGCTAATCCAAACAAGCCCAAAAAAGTGCATCCGCCCATTATAAAACTCAAATTTGCTGATGATACTGTTGTCCTGGGCCTCATTTCCAACAACAATGAGACGGCATACTTGGACGAGGTGGAGCATCTAACATCATGGTGCCAGGACAACTGTCTCTCTCTGAATGTTGGCAAGACCAAAGAAATGATTGTGGACTTCAGGAAGAGACAGCAACGGACATACTCCCCCCTCATGATCAGCGGGTCACCAGTAGAGAGAGTGAGCAGCTTCAAGTACCTGGGAGTAAACATCTCCGAGGACCTGACCTGGACTGCTCACATTCAGACACAGGTGAAAAAAGCCAGGCAAAGACTGTACCACCTGCGCCAGCTGAGGAAATTCAGGGTTTCACCAGCTATCCTGAAAACTTTCTATTTAGGGGCGATAGAAAGTGTTTTAACTCAGTGCATCACAGCGTGGTATGGGAACAGCACCAGTCATGACCGCAAAGCCCTGCAAAGAGTCGAGGCGCTTATCCGAGCGTATCTCAGGGTCAGCTCTCCGTCTCTGCAGGACGTCTACACCAAACGCTGCAAAGGTAGAGCTACCAAGATCATCAAGGACTCTAATCACCCTGCAAACCCTCATTTCACGCTGCTACCATCTGGTAAGCGCTTCCAAGCCTGATGGCCAAAACTGAGAGACTCAGGAGGAGCTTCTTCCCCCAGGCCATCAGACTCCTGAACTCAGTCACTTAACATCACGTGACTTCACGTCAGGATAAACATCGATACACTGACATTGCACTGCACTTTCTGTTCTCGTTGTTACTGTGTAACAACCTGTCATAAACCTGTTTGCACATTATACTCTTTATACATTTGTTAACCACATATTTATAAGTCTACAGTTTACTCACTGCAAAGTCTACTTCAATTATTTTATTCCACTTTATCCTTATTTGTTACCTTTTTTTTCTCTTGACTTGATTATTTATAATTCTACAGATATAGACATATATATATATATATATAGAGAGTACTTTTTTTTATATCCTATTTCTATTATAATTTCTTCCTTGTGTTTTTAACTGTGAATTTGCACTGTCCATGGAGCGGACCTGTTTACATTTCACTGCCGGTTGTATATTCTGTATATAACTGTGTATGTGACAAATAAAACTCTTGAATCTTGAATTATAAAACGAATCCACACGGCTATGGGGGATTAATAAATGCCTTCTGAAGCGAATCAATGAGTTTATGTATAAAAATATCCATATTTAAAACTTTATAAAGTAAAATATCTTCTGCCAGACTGACTTCTGTATTCAACTTACTCAAAAAGTGTAATTCCTCTCGCAGTTCCTACATCATGCCGCATCAGTTCTGCTTTTTCCGTAAATTGAATATGGATCTGGCGAAAGCTAGATATTTTATTTTATAAAGTTTTAAATATAGATATTTTCCTTACACAAACCCATCGATTCGCTTCAGACGGCCTTTATTAACCCCTCGGAGCCGTGTGGATTACTTTTGTAATGGATGGATGCACTTTTTTGTGCAACTTTTGGGCTGCCATTCACTGCCATTATAAAGCTTTGAAGAGCCAGGACATTTTTTTTAAATATTCATCTGAAAGAAGAATGTCATATACACCTAGGATGGCTTGAGGGTGAGTAAATCATGGGGAAATTTTCATTTTTGGGTGAACTATCCCTTTAATGTGCATTCTCACATGTAGATTTTTGAACGATGGTGTAGTGCATGTACTTTATTTTTTACACTTAAAGGGATAGTTCACCAAATTACTCACCCTCAAGTTGTTACAAACATGTAGTAAACATGAGGGGTTCTTTTTTTTTTTTTTTTTTTCTGTTGAACACAAAAGATGATATTTTACAGAATGTTGGTAGTTAGCTGACAGTAGCCACTGACTTCCATAGCAAAAAGAAAAATACTATGGAAGTCAATGACCAGCACCAAATATCTTCCTTTGTGTTGGAACATGAGGGTGAGTAAATGATGACCACTTTCATTTTTGGGTAAACTATCCCTTTAAGCATTGTTTTCCCAGCTGTCTATGACCCTTTCAGAACAGAAAACAGCTTGTGACCCATCATTTGAGTATATTTTGGGCCTATCAGTCTGTCTAGTGAGAGCGACAGTTCGTCTTGTCAAACAGTAGGCTACTGGAGATGCAGAAAAAACTGTGTAAACTCACAATTGGTTGTTTTCTCATTGCAAGAACACCTTTCGTCCTCCCCTTGACACCTTCTTCGTCTCATCTGGATAACTATTAATATGACAAAGAGGTTAGAGTCGCCCCCGCAAATAAACATGCAGCGCTGCGTGATTTATATCCAGTGCCAACACTCTTTATTAGACTGTCAATACATTACCTGTTGTCTATTTGCAGCTGTCGAGGCTGAATACACAGACAGGCCAAGAGGAGAATAAATGCATCTGCGGCGGGTGAGAAAAGCCTCCGGTGATGAGACCCGTGATGGACAGAGTGGTAATTGTGCGGCGGACCGGATGCGTTCCTGCATCCCGGCGTGTGATGTGCGCTTTTTCCTCTGGACCTCGCAGTGTGTCTACGCCCTGAGCCGATGTTTACCCTGCTCTGTGCTTGCTTCGCCTGTCGATTGGAGCGGGGAAGATATTGCGTGTCAAGTGCTCTCCTGGGCTAAACTATCATTTCAAAGTGTTATCACACAATCCTGACTCCCAGGAGCCGCCCGCCTGCCAGCCGTACGGAGGCGCTGGAGGAGCTCCAGACTTTTGCCAGGCTCAGCGAATGCCGGGCGGCAGCCAAAGCAATGGCAACCTAGCAAGGGCACTGAGGATGCAAATGAGGGCAGGTTGTGCAGGTAACACTCCAATAAAGCAAATGATTAATCAGGCCTTGTATATTTATGGCGATAAAAAGCACGTTCCATCAAATAAAGGTGTTATTTTGGAGCTCATTCACGCCTGTTTTCATAGTACAGTGGAAAGAAGACAGGAAACAGGTAATAGGATTATCATATGTGATGTTTTCATAAATGTTATATTGTCTAAAATAAAAAATAAAAAACACTTCAAAATACATTTAAGTATATTTTTTGCATTTGAAAGTTTAAATGAAATATATTTATTTCATATATTTATATATATATATTTTTTGTCCATTTATCTACTTTTCAAAATATGTTTTAAGTTTTGCATCCACACAAAATGTATTTTAAGATTGGAACATAAGTTAATTTTTAAAAGTATATTTTGGGATTGGAAGGTTTAAATGCAATATATTTTAAATCTGAAAAATATATTTTCTAAAACCATGCTTTTACAATATATATGCTTTTTACAATATACATATATTCTACTTTTCTAAAAAATAACTGAAAACAAATATGGGAAACACCTACTTTGTATTTAATATCTTGTTTCACTCTGAAATGACACATTATAGAAGTGATATGGAAATGCTGATTCATACTGACTTAGAATTAGAAAAAGTTGACAATTTGTGGCCTTTACATGTTTAAACAATTATATACTGTATTATGACAAATTATGTTTATAGTAGAACCCTGAAGCAGTGGCAGACAACTTTTTCAGATAATGTGTGGCTAATGACAGCATAAATTCATTGTACCTAATGGACAGGGTCAAAGTGCAAGAGGGCAAAGGTCAGTAAATTGTATTTTAAATATTTTTTTGTTGCTAATTGGATCACCCATGAATAGGGCAAGTCTGAGCAAATTAATTTTGTAGTCCCAGTGTCATTTCAAGGACGTCTCCAGCAGTGACATCTGTTGTTCTCAGCAGTCGACCCCAGTCTTCTTTATGGCACGCTAATATGTTCGTGCAAGTGTATCGCCCTAAACACATTTCTGTCTTCGACTTTGTAGGCTCTACAACTAACTGCACAGTTACTGATCATATTACCATGTAAATTACTTCTGATTAAATAATATTTCATTCCATTACTTTGTCATCAGACTCATCAATTATCATACTGAATAGAAACATTTTGCACACCATTTTACATTGTTAATTTAACACTAGTGTTGTCATTTTTTCAACCACAAAGCCACATAATGTAAAAAATCACATTAAACACAACATGAAAAAGTATTCGCAACCCATTTAACTACATGTGAGTTATTTCCAAGTCAGAATACAGAATATTCAGAAATAATGCAGGACTGGAATTGATATGATATGCAATGGGATTTGACTGGATAGTGAAAAGTAGGCTGTATTGGCTCTTTCCCGCCTCTGTGCAGTCCAGTAAATATTAATACCTGTACATTTTGACAAAATATCACGAAAGCAAAGTTTTTTTTTTTTTTTTTTGTTATGATCTCAGTAAGCACTGATACTGAACTCCCTGAAAAACCTAGATTGTAGTCTTGAGATTTCTTCTGGGGACAAACACGTCACAATATTCCTCATTTTAATAATTCCCACCCAAGGCATATGCAAAATACTTGGTTGAGTTGCATTAGTGTTGAAACTTGCGGTTATGGTAAGGGGCATGGCATTTCCAAAACACTCTCAAAGCAGTTGACCAATCACACTGGTCCAACACACTGGTCCAGCCGACCAATCAAAGCACATTGCGCTTTTCGGAAGGAGGAGCTTCATAGAGACAGGAACTAAATAGAGCATTACTGACAGACTGGGAAGTGAGGTGCTGCAACAATGTCAAATATGGGAAAAATAAGGTGTTTTTGAACAGTCAAGCGACTTTAAAAATAGGGGCATACTAGGTCCTCTTTAAAACACCCAGGCAAAGTTGAGTCTCTCGGAGCCCACCCAACATAGCGGCTGTTTCACTAGCTTCTCTTAAGTAAAGGATTAGCACATCTAATTGCGCACCAATAGCCAAACTCTTTTTGCTGATAAGGTGCCGCATGAGTAATGCATTTCTGTCTTCCTCTGAGCGCCGCAGACACAGACAGGATTACCCCTGCCTCAAATCCGTCTCTCCTCTCGTGCGAACAGGCTCAGAGGGAACGTTCTGCACGCTCTATCTACATAAGCAATCAAATCAAATGGCGCATTCACGTGGCCTCTTCAATTTAGCCGTACGCAGACAGGGCACTGCTGAAATTGTTTTTCCTTGTTGACTTTCTCATCATTTTAACTCTCAGCTTGGCTTGAGGGAAGTCACTGACAAACAACATCTGGAACTTAGTATGTCAGTAGAAAGTTGCATGTGTTGACATTTGAGTTAGTCACAAATTCATTCAAATTCACCACCAAACCAGGGTTGCCAGGTCAATGCTCAGGGTAACAACATTACAAAATTTGCCTAGTTTAAAAATGTAGAGTTCACAACCATAAAACGAAACGTGTCATGATTGAAAGGCCGAAGATTGCATTGAAATATTTAATTACTAAATGCAATATATTTGAGCTGACACAGGACAGGTGCGATGTGCGCATTTGTGATTAATTGCAAAGTTTAAACATCATACAGTGAAATTTTATAATTTTAACGCGTTTTAGATCCTGTCAGTTTAAATCTGCAGTCCATAAGTTTTACCTCTTTGTCGCCATCTCTGTTTGAACCCTGAAATTGCAGTTATATGCGGAGTGATCTTCTTTATGTGGGTTGTGCATCGTCACGGCTCCTCAGCACAGAAGAAGCAAATGTTTTGAGGTGTATGTGTGAGTTGTCTATCAACGAACCAGTTGTCACTGATGATTGTCATTTTGAACTTTTTGGATTACAAATCATCAAAATGACAAGTTGAATTACATTCCAGCTGCTGTAAGAAGAGGCCACAAACGATCCGCCACCTGCAGCATCCACACACACGATATAGACTATTAGCCCGACGGATTTATGTGATATGTTGTTTATGTTTTTTTATATAAAAAAACAAAACAACCTCAGATAATTGCTAATTAATGTTTTAATTTGGATGATTACAATATTTTTTTAGATATATTTAGTTTTTTCTTTTTTTTTCTAAAGAACAAGAATGCTGTTCACATCATAAATGGTGTCTGTCTAAATGAGCTAATGAGTTAATGAGCAACTAATGCTTTTTGGTGTTAAAATATACAAAATGTGATCTACAAGAATCAAATGTTTACAATAATAATACAACAGATAAATGCTCTTCATCATCATATGGTCCATTAGCACTCAAGGAAAAAGATAAATTGTGCTCCATCTTAGCAACATCAGCAAATGTCAGAAATAGAAAGTTGTCATGGATCGAAGTATTGCGCATATGATTTCATGCCTGTTTGCATGTGCAGCTCGTTTCGTGAGTCCTGCAGTGTGGAGGCTGAGTGAAAAGCTCTCTCATGAATGAAACATCGCGGCTAATGAAACGAACCGCTCTACTTCCACTGGCTCACACGCTCATGCACACAGATACAAACACGCTTCACATGCAACACAACATGCACGGACAGCCCATCTATATTTGATGCTGAAAACAGTAACATTTTCTTCATTGTCAGGGGGTGGAGGGCATAGCTTAGAAGACGAGAGGTTGGATGGCAAGCCCAGGTGATGGAGTGACTGCACTTGGTGGTTTCTGTGCAAAAACGGCACGGTCTGAATGTGCGTGCAGCTGTGCCGGTCTCACAGAGCGAGCGGCCCATGAGGACTTGCTGCCGTGTCTCAGCCTGCGTGACTCAGATTGAGTGAAGTTTTAAAGAAAGACAGACCATACACGGAAACAAACTCCAATCTCTGACCTCCAAATGGAATTGTTTCTGACACAAACCAATCTGTCTCTCTTGAATTAGATATACGCTACCAGTACCAAACCCAAGCCCAACAAGGCTTACAAAATAAATGACATTTGCACACACATTCACCAGATCTAATATCCACTGGCAAACTATTCCATAACGTTATCCTTTAGAGATTTGGTTTTTGGAAGAGCCAGTAATTTATTAAAAGAAGATCTAAGCCATCTCACTGTTTCATAAGGTCTCAAAAGCTCAGCTAAATACACAGGCAGTAGGCACCACTAAACAATAATGCTTTGTATGTCAACAATAAAATCAATCCTTAAATGAACAGGTAACCAATGTAAAGAAGCTAAAACTGTGTAATATGATTAAATAACTTTGCTAGTGTCAACAGCCTGGCCGCAGCATTCTGTGCTAATTATAAATACGATAAAGTATGATGATGTAAAGAAGAAAACAAAGCGTTACAATAATCAAGACGGGATGAAATAAAAGTATGCTTCTCTGTATCATTAAAACTCAAAAACCACCTCACCCTGGAAATATTTGTTAACTGATAAAAACAAGACTGAACCAACTTCTTAACATGATATTCTAAATTAAGATGGGTGTCAAAACAAACACCCAAATGTCTAACTACCTGCTTAATATTCGGAAAAGCTAGCTCAATCTGATTTTTACTCGAGCTCTGACCATTTATTACAACTTCAGTTTTATCAGTGTTTAAATTCAGAACGTTTGAGGCCATCCAAATTTTTTTATATCTGTTAAACTTGCTTTAAGGACATCCTTGGAACTCAGTGATAAATATAACTGAAGGTCATCTGCATAGCAGTGAAAATTAATATTATGTTTTCGAATTACAGAGCCAAGTGGAAGCATGCAAATTAAAAACAGAACTGTTCCAACAGGGAACCCTGTGGAACACCACAGTAAATTTCAGAACGGTGGGAAGCTTCGTTTCCAACTGACACTAACAGTGTAGTTTCAGTACTTATGATTTACTCTAAAACCAGACTGAAATTTCTCAAAAATATTCATCTCATTAACAACCTTCAACAATTGCTTGGCAACTGGCTTCTCTAGTACTTTTGAAATAAAAGGTAATTTAGAGATATGTCTATAATTGTTTTTAACTGCTAATGAAGGCTTCTTCAGAATGCAATCTTTAACTTCTCATGAACACATCCAGACACAAGACAGCTATACACTATAGACAGCAAAATAGGTCCTAGTCTTCCAATCACTTCCTTAAACAATCTTATACACTCTGAAAAATCTTGTTATTTGTTCTACCCAAATACTGGCTTGAGCCTTTTGGGTAATTTTTTGGGTTGTTTTTTTTGTGTTTGGCTAGTTTTTGTTTTACACAGCTCCTGGGTCAGACGTAACAACCCAGTGTTTGGGTAGTTTTTGTGTTCCCCAGCTCCTGGGTCAGATGTGACAACCCAGTGTTTGGGTAGTTTTTGTGCTCCCCAGCTCCTGGGTCAGATGTGACAACCCAGTGTTTGGGTAGTTTTTGTTTTACCCAGCTCCTGGGTCAGTCGTGACAACCCAGTGTTTGGGTAGTTTTTGTGTTCCCCAGCTCCTGGGTCAGACGTGACAACCCAGTGTTTTGGTAGTTTTTGTGTTCCCCAGCTCCTGGGTCAGACGTGACAACCCAGTGTTTGGGTAGTTTTTGTGCTCCCCAGCTCCTGGGTCAGACGTGACAACCCAGTGTTTGGGTAGTTTTTGTGTTCCCCAGCTCCTGGGTCAGACGTGACAACCCAGTGTTTGGGTAGTTTTTGTGTTCCCCAGCTCCTGGGTCAGACGTGACAACCCAGTGTTTGGGTAGTTTTTGTGTTCCCCAGCTCCTGGGTCAGACGTGACAACCCAGTGTTTGGGTAGTTTTTGTGTTCCCCAGCTCCTGGGTCAGACGTAACAACCCAGTGTTTGGGTAGTTTTTGTGTTACACAGATCCTGGGTCAGACGTAACAACCCAGTGTTTGGGTAATTTTTGTGTTACCCAGATCCTGGGTCAGACGTAACAACCCAGGGGTTGAGTAATTTATCGCAGGCTTTTTGCTGCCTTTTCAGGAGAGAGCAGTGCAGCTCCATCAAATTGGTGCATGTCTTCAGTAAAATACAGGTTTGTGTACATTTTATTTGATCTATAAATTTGTTATTGTGCTGTATATTGTTTAATTTTATGCAAAGCAACATATAAGGGTGCAATGTGAGTCACCTATAAGAGTGTCACGTCTTTCTGCGTGATGTAAACGCGAATGCCTGATGCCTTGGATTCAATTTTATGATTTTACAGAATATAAATACTTAGAATGTTAAAATATGTCCTCAGAACTGTACACTGATTGTTTATGGACAGGTTATGGAGTCAGTCACAGCATATTTTGGCTACAAGTGAAACTCAGAGCGGCGGTCTGAAGTTAGAAGCTCTCCCGCCGAACACGAAACAAGCTCCGGCATGAGATCCAGAGCCGTTACAGTGGAAACGGGACAACAGAGACGGGTAGGTAACACTTGAATTACTTCTAAATGTTTAATTTTTACTTCTAATATTTGTTAAACGAGCTGAAATGTAGGCAATAATTAATAAAAAACGATATACAATGCTATAGTGTAAAATAGGATCTAAAATAAATGAATTATCATGCAAACCAGTGGTTGTGTGGAGTTTTGTAAAAAAAAGTTTAGAGGATTTAATCTGTAAACATTAATGCATGTATGAAGTAAAAAAAACAAAAACAACAATAAGCTAGTATTATTGTAAAAATGAATCAACCCATTAAGCTGGGTTAAATAACCCAATTTGCTGAGCAAAAGTAACCCAACATGTATTCTGTCCTATATTTACTGTTTTTAACCCAGTGTTTTCTATAGTGTAGGGGTTCTAATACAGTATGGACTATAATTGAATAGACACTTCAGTACATGCTGCCTTATTTATTTTGCCGGCGCAGTAGTCTATCTTGAGGACGTTTTCAGGTTTTGAAGGTGAAAAAGTTTTAAAGGTTCAGTTATTGCACAGTATGCTGCTAATTTTACTGAAGAGCCCGTTCACGTAAAGACAGAAGTGGTTCGCTTTCATCCATAGTCCTCAAAAAGAAGAAGATGCTATCCGACACAAAGCGTTGCTGCTCAAACACCCATGAGGAAACATGCTGGCCTGTAAGTTGCACACTGGAGAGTAAGCCCAGCGGTGAGAGGTTCAGCCAGCGAACACGGGTGCCCAGAGGACGGACCGGAGGAGAAAATCAGGCTAGGGCACGACTGAGGCTCCAGGGGTTTGGAGATCAATGCACATAAATTCTGTGCTCCATTTCTACACGTGTTTTTCCCCCTCTCTTCCTCATTGGAGTTCTTAATGAGAGCCGGATTGAAACGTGCTGATTCCCTAAATTTATTTTTGGCATGGGCATTAGAGTAATTTGCATAGAGTAATCAGACCGGTAATCAGTCTTGCTAAGTTGTTGCCCACACAAACACACACAGCGATACAGGTGTGAAATTTTGCCACAAAACTCTCTCTTGCCTTCTTTTTATCCATAACTACATCTCTATGTGGATTTGCATCTATTCATTTCTATTTGAGTCACTGGAATGCACTGTAATTCAGCTATGTGGTGGCCATATCATCATGTTAATTCTTATGTTAATTAGTTAGAAAAACATCACCACTGCTAACACTAATATTTAAGAGTTTAAGGAGAGGTGTGGTCATTTTCTACGCAATCAAATGTACTTAATATGAAATAAAAATACCAGCAAACCTATTTGGAAGGAGAGGCTCAGCATTAGAGCACCTCAGAAAGTGCATAGCTGCAATATCTGAAAGTGTTCAAATCTCATTTTTTGTTAATAGTGAAACTTTTGGGTCACATCAGTTGATCTGAAATTCATAAATGTTGGAAGGATGAGACAGACACCCGTCTGGGGTAACATATCGCTGCGCCTGCATTCATGCTGCCGCCCCCTTGTACTACTCCAGCGGGGGAGCTATGGCATGCTGGGAAAACAAACCACAGGCAAGATCAGTGTGTTAACTAGGGCACTTCCAGACGTTTCAAATATTCACACTGCCTTTCGAAACATACAGCCTCGAAAGAGAATAGCTGTAACTGAAGGAATCTGTTCACTTGTTGACCTTTGGGTTTATGCATAAATTATGGCGAAGTTTGAAAATGAGTTTTTTCTGAGATTTTTATGTTTTTAGATTTTGTACTATCTTGAATATAAGGGTGAATCTGATGTCAGAGTCATATAAAGCAAAATAAGAAATAATACATTTTGCATTCTGTTTATATAAATAAATAAATAAATAAATATATATATATATATATATATATATATATATATATATATATATAAATATGCTTTTGTAAATCATAATTATGATCAAAAGTTGAAATTATGACACTACGTCATGACGAACAATAATTGTAGAACTACTTTCTTATGCTAAATGTAGCTGAAAAGTTAGCATTGGGAGGCAGCACGATTTAGTGGTGCTTTTATACCACAAGAAGTTAATAATGAATAACTTACATTTTAGACCCCAAATCGCTAGTTACTTGTCTGTTTTGGTGCACCAAAGAAAATATTTCCCAACAAAACGACAGTTGCTGAAGAACAGTGGTGTTTTGTTTTATATATATAAATTCACACACATACATGTATATATATAAGAAAAATTTCTTATATTTATATATTAAATATGTATATTTACATATATAAATTATATATATACACTCACCTAAAGGATTATTAGGAACACCATACTAATACTGTGTTTAACCCCCTTCCACCTTCAGAACTGCCTTAATTCTACGTGGCATTGATTCAACAAGGTGCTGAAAGCATTCTTTAGAAATGTTGGCCCATATTGATAGGATAGCATCTTGCAGTTCATGGAGATTTGTGGGATGCACATCCAGGGCACGAAGCTCCCATTCCACCACATCCCAAAGCTGCTCTATTGGGTTGAGATCTGGTGACTGTGGGGGCCATTTTAGTACAGTGAACTCATTCTCATGTTCAAGAAACCAATTTGAAATGATTTGAGCTTTGTGACATGGTGCATTATCCTGCTGGAAGTAGCCATCAGAGAATGGGTACATGGTGGTCATAAAGGGATGGACATGGTCAGAAACAATGCTCAGGTAGGCCGTGGCATTTAAACGATGCCCAATTGGCACTAAGGGGCCTAAAGTGTGTCAAGAAAACATCCCCCACACCATTACACCACCACCACCAGCCTGCACAGTGGTAACAAGGCATGATGGATCCATGTTCTCATTCTGTTTACGCCAAATTCTGACTCTACCATCTGAATGTCTCAACAGAAATCGAGACTCATCAGACCAGGCAACATTTTTCCAGTCTTCAACTGTCCAATTTTGGTGAGCTTGTGCAAATTGTAGCCTCTTTTTTCCTATTTGTAGTGGAGATGAGTGGTACCCGGTCTTCTGCTGTTGTAGCCGATCCGCCTCAAGGTTGTGTGTGTTGTGGCTTCACAAATGCTTTGCTGCATACCTCGGTTGTAACGAGTGGTTATTTCAGTCAAAGTTGCTCTTCTATCAGCTTGAATCAGTCAGCCCATTCTCCTCTGACCTCTAGCATCAACAAGGCATTTTTGCCCACAGGACTGCCGCATACTGGATGTTTTTCCCTTTTCACACCATTCTTTGTAAACCCTAGAAATGCTTGTGCATGAAAATCCCAGTAACTGAGCAGACTGTGAAATACTCAGACCGGCCCGTCTGGCACCAACAACCATGCCACGCTCAAAATTGCTTAAATCACCTTTCTTTCCCATTCTGACATTCAGTTTGGAGTTCAGGAGATTGTCTTGACCAGGACCACATCCCTAAATGCATTGAAGCAACTGGCATGTGATTGGTTGATTAGATAATTGCATTAATGAGAAATTGAACAGGTGTTCCTAATAATCCTTTAGGTGAGTGTATATATACAGTATATACATGCAAATATTTCTTAAAAAATATATTAATGTGTATTATTTATATACATAATTATACACTGTACACACATATTATGTAAACAAACTTTTATTTCGGATGCAATTAATTGTGAATAATCGATTTGACAGCACTAATATATGTGTGTATGTGTGTGTGTGTGTGTGTGTGTGTGTGTGTGTGTGTGTGTGTGTGTGTGTGTGTGTGTGTGTGTGTGTGTGTGTGTGTGTGTAATTATAGATAATAATTATACACAGTATACACACATATATTATGTAAACACAAACTTTTATTTTGGATGCGATTAATTATGATTGATTTCCCCCCAGCACTAATATATGTATTCTTTAGATAATGAAAAATTACCTCTGCATGTTTTGAGATATGCATCGCATCTGCTAATATTAGCAGATGCGATGCATATCTCGAAAACATGCAGAGGTAATTTTTCATTATCTAAAGAATACATATATTAGTGCTACAGAGCCTACAGAGTTTTTTTCTATTATTATTATTTTTTAAGTTAAATAACAATAATAAATTGTTTATTAAGATAAACAACTCTGCACACAAATTATGTTTATATCGTATATAAGAAACTGTCTGGAATTAATAAGGATAATTTAGGAAGTTGAGAGGTTGACGTTTTTCGTACAGACAATGCCCACCCACAAGAACGATAAATAAATGGATGAAAACATTTATTTTAGTGTTCAAAACAGTCTCATAGCGTAAAGAAAACACTGGAATCCGCTGATTACTTGTTGAATTAGCCCTCAACACTAACGGAAGCACTTTGAGCTCTATTGTGCGAATCTCTTTGCGGTAATAAGCTCCGTGAAGTTGAATCGGCGGTCAGGCCTCTCTCTGTGACTAACAAGGTTTAATCCGGGCCAACAACACACGGAACCGCCTGATTCAGCATTCACCCCGTACTATTTGCGTTTTCTTGGCCCTTGAAATATCTTATCTTCTGAATTAGAGCTTAATTTCTCCTCTGTCTGGTTGATATCTCCAGGGGCATGATAATTTGCACAGCACGGATTGTATCAGGTTCATGCAAATAAGGATCATCGGTGACAGACTTTGCTTATAACATCAAAGGGAAAGTTTGAGTGGTTAGGGTGCACGCCGAGGCCAGCAGAGTAAAGGTTTTGCATGGAAATGATGCAATTTGCATATATGGTAATGAGGGCGCTATTACATTTTATTAGCAGGCTTACTTATGAATTTCTGCTCTCAGGGTAGGGAAACCCTTATTCGACTTGTTCAGGTAATTAGGTCACTCACTGTAGATCTCTTTAATTCTTTATGTATGCAAGTATGAGATTGTTATGACTCATGGTAGAGTCATGAGATTCATTAGGCTAATTAAGAGCCGCTTACAGTAGGAGTTAACAGAATATCCGTGTAGCACATAAATGTTTAATTATTTTCTTTCCAACTTATTTGTGATGACATTTTATGTTGGCCCAGGGTTTATTGTACTACAAATTCACCCTTTCTATCGGGTCATGGGGACGTTATTTTTCTTTACGGATGCTGAATGCATTAAGTGTAAACGTACAAACACTATACATGCATAACAACATGGAAACTCAAGGTGCTCATGAATGTTTAATCAAAGAGTTTGTATAAATTGCACGTATCGCAAATGTTTGGGCAACAACAAGAGTACCTCTGTTTGCATTTTGTCCCTTTGGATAACTGTGGACACTCGCATTGAATTGTATTTGTCTTAAACACAGTGGTGACAAGAGTAATTTGTGGTGTTGTTTACAGTGTCCAAATTAATATTGAATGTGCTTTGAATCCTGATTTCTGATCAGGATTTTATTAAGAGTGAAATTAAAAAGCCGTGTTTCAGTTAAAAATTGGTCGGGATGATGGGTATTAAAATATTACATGTGTAGTATATTTATTTGAAGGAAAGGTGAGTGTATATCTCAAATTATGTATAAGCATACACACGCACGCACGCGCACACACACACACCCACTCTCACTCACACACACACACACACACACACAAGTGCTGTCAAGTCGATTAATCACATCTAACATAAAAGTATAGGTGTGTGTGTGCTTGTATATAGTGCACATTACACACATTCTATATTTACAAACTTTTATGTTAGATGCAATTAATTCTGATTAATCCTGATTAATCGATTTGACTACATATACACAGATCAGGCATAACATTATGACCCCCTTCCTAATATTGTGTTGGTCCCCCTTTTGCTGCCAAAACAGCTCTGACCCGTCGAGGCATGGACTCCACTAGACCCCTGAAGGTGTGCTGTGGTATCTGGCACCAAGATGTTAGCAGCAGATCCTTTAAGTCCTGTAAGTTGTGAGGTGGGGCCTCCATGGATCGGAATTGTTTGTTCAGCTCATCCCACAGATGCTCGATTGGATTGAGATCTGGGGAATTTTGAGGCCAAGTCAACACTTCAAACTTGTGCTCCTCAAACCATTCCTGAACCATTTTTGCTTTGTGGCAGGAGCATTATCCTGCTGAAAGAGGCCACAGCCACCAGGGAATACCGTTTCCATGAAAGGGTGTACATGGTCTGTAACAATGCTTAGGTACAGTGGGTACGGAAAGTATTCAGACCCCCTTACATTTTTCACTCTTTGTTATATTGCAGCCATTTCCTAAAATCATTTAAGTTATTTTTTTTTTTTTTTTTCATTAATGTACACACAGCACCCCATAAAAAACTGAGAATATGACATGGTCCTAAGTATTCAGACCCTTTGCTGTGACATTCACTTAACTCAGGTGCTGTCCATTTCCTGATGCTCTGATCATCCTCGAGATGGTTCTACACCTTAATTTGAGTCCAGCTGTGTTTGATTATACTGATTGGACTTGATTAGGAAAGCCGCATACCTGTCTATATACGACCTTACAGCTCACAGTGCATGTCAAAGGAACTGCCTGAAGAGCTCAGAGACAGAACTGTGGCAAGGCACAGATCTGGCCATGGTTACAAACACATTTCTGCTGCACTTAAGGTTCCTAAGAGCACAGTGGCCTCCTCCTAGAGCTGGCTGTCCGGCCAAACTGAGCTATAGGGGGAGAAGAGCCTTGGTGAGAGAGGTAAAGAAGAACCCAAAGATCATTGTGGCTGAGCTCCAGAGATGCAGTCGGGAGATGGGAGAAAGTTGTAGAAAGTCAACCATCACTGCAGCCTTCCACCAGTCAGGGCTTTATGGCAGAGTGGCCTCGACGGAAGCCTCTCCTCAGTGCAAGACACATGAAAGCCTGCATGGAGTTTGCTAAAAAAAACAAATGAAGGACTCCAAGATGGTGAGAAATAAGATTCTCTGGGCCTTAATTCTAAGCGGTATGTGTGGAGAAAACCAGGCACTGCTCATCACCTGTCCAATACAGTCCCAACAGTGAAGCATGGTGGTGGCAGCATCATGCTGTGGGGGTGTTTTTCAGCTGCAGGGACAGGGCGACTGGTTGCAATTGAGGGAAAGATGAATGCGGCCAAGTACAGGGATATCCTGGACGAAAACCTTCTCCAGAGTGCTCAAGACCTCAGACTGGGCCGAAGGTTCACCTTCCAACAAGACAATGACCCTAAGCACACAGCTAAAATAACGAAGGAGTGGCTTCACAACAACTCTGTGACTGTTCTTGAATGGCCCAGCCAGAGCCCTGACTTAAACCCAATTGAGCATCTCTGGAGAGACCTGAAAATGGCTGTCCACCATCGTTTACCATCCAACCTGACAGAACTGGAGAGGATCTGCAAGAAGGAATGGCAGAGGATCCCCAAATCCAGGTGTGAAAAACTTGTTGCATCTTTCCCAAAAAAGACTCATGGCTGTATTAGATCAAAAGGGTGCTTCTACTAAATACTGAGCAAAGGGTCTGAATACTTAGGACCATGTGATATTTCAGTTTTTCTTTTTTAATAAATCTGCAAAAATGTCAACAATTCTGTGTTTTTCTGTCAATATGGGGTGCTGTGTGTACATTAATGAGAAAAAAAAAGAACTTAAATGACTGTAGCAAATGGCTGCAATATAACAAAGAGTGAAACATTTAATGGGGTCTGAATACTTTCCGTACCCTCTATAGGTAGTACGTGTCAAAGTAACATCCACATGGATGGTAGGACCCAAGGTTTCCCAGCAGAACATTGCCCATAGCATCACACTGCCTCCGCCGGCTTGCCTTCTTCCCATAGTGCATCCTGGTGCCATGTGTTCCCCAGGTAAGCGACGCACACGCACCCGGTCATCCACATAATGTAAAGGAAAATGTGATTCATCAGACCAGGCCACCTTCTTCCATTGCTCCATGGTCCAGTTCCGATGCTCACGTGCCCACTGTTGGCACTTTCGGGGGGGACAGGGGTCAGCATGGGCACCCTGACTGGTCTGCGGCTATGCAGCCCCATATGCAACTGCAATGCACTGTGTATTCTGACACCTTTCTATCAGAACCAGCATTAACTTCTTGAGAAATTTGAATTGTAGTAGCTCGTCTGTTTGATCGGACCACACGGGCCAGCCTTCACTTTCCACGTGCACCAATGAGCCTTGGCCGCCCATGACCCTGTTGCCGGTTCACCACTGTTCCTTCCTTGGAGGACTTTTGATAGATACTGACCACTGCAGACCGGGAACACCCCACAAGAGCTGCAGTTTTGGAGATGCTCTGATCCAGTCGTCTAGCCATCACAATTTGGCCCTTATCAAACTCGCTCCTTATGCTTGCCCATTTTTCCTGCTTCTAACACATCAACTTTGAGGGCAAAATGTTCACTTGCTGCCTAATATATCCCACACACTAACAGGTGCCGTGATGAAGAGATAATCAGTGTTGTTCACTTCACCTGTCATAATGTTATGCCTGATCGATGTATAGTGTATATATATATATATATAAGCATTTTTTGTTTTTGCCTCAACTACACTTTTACAACATTTTAATATTTGTGCAATCTGTTACATTATCTCACACCTGTAAAAAATTACTAACTTTTAGTCAAAACTCTTCTGTGTCATAATATCATTATGATAGTATGCATTATGTTGTGTGGCAAGGCGGCACATTGCAGCACAGCTTGTTGCGTGACCTCCTGGTGTCCTATCTGACTGTGCTCACTCAACGGGAATGAGAAAGTGATGCAGGACAAGTTTCCTACATCGCCACACATCCACAACACTGAACTCTGTTATCTCCGATGGGCTAAGGCTGTGAAACGAGGCTGTTTTTGAATTGAACTCGTCTCATCTAAGAGTTTTGTGGGACAGACTAAATATTTGACATCCAACTGTGGAAGAAAGTCACTTTAGCTGTCTGTGGGAAGTGCAAATCAGTTCAGTGTTGACAATATGCTTCTTTACAGTCAAACAGAAGCCCCGACTGTATTTGGACACTTAAAAATGCCTAAATCTCATGTGTTAAATAAAATATCAAACATGTCACTTATATATAATTTCTGTTCAATGATCAAAAGTCTCCAAATACACATTTTAGCAAAATATCTGTTCATTTCTATTACAAGCTCTTTTTAGTTTTTGTGGTAACACTTTTCAATAAGGATTTGTTACATGAACTAACAATGAAAGATACTTCTAAGCATTTATTAATCTTAGTTAATGTTAATTAAAATATTTAGTAAAACATTACATTCAAAAGTAGTGCTACCGTTTTTGTTTAATATGTTCTAAAAAATGTATGCTGTGCAATGACATTCAGACCACTGTATTCATGCAAAAACTCAATTTTCTGACTGGTTTTGAAGTTCTGATGATGTATGTTGTGTGTGTACAGGTTGTGTATATGTGACCATTCACCTGAAATGAATTCTGAGTATAATCTGCTTCAAGGTGACATTTGCGCATGAATGGTTTCAACGCGTCATGCGGAGAACCATCCAAATGGGCAAGTTATATTCTTGGCAAAGGCAAACACAGACAAAACACTTGCTAATATTTTGTCTCCACATAGATGACAACTTTCATAATGTGACAATGGAAGCTGACAGTCTCTTGATATATGCAGTGTAGTCATGAATCAGTTTTAAGACATTAAATTCACAGCTTTACGTTAAAGTAATGAAGAAACCCCTCAGAGGAGAGCGCTAAAGCCCAGCGGACATTAAAAGCAATTGCTCGGCTGTCACTGAAGTGCTGTTGGCTTGTGGTTCAGACCGGAGAGATGGGACAGAATACTCAGGTATGCCTGATAATGCATGATAACGTTGTGGCAAATAGCCGTGTGGGTGAATGTCACAAAAACTGTGAAGAGGGTCATTTTCACCACATGAAACAGAAAATAATTTAACAGGAAAAGTAGATATATTTTGCATGAATAAATTTGAATTAAAATAATGCCATAATGTACTTACACAAATCTATTGTAATGCAAAAATAAATTATTTTAATTGGTATTTGTTATGAATTAAAATTGTGCAGACAGGATTTGTATTATGGAATTTTAATTTAATCATAATGAGAAATTTTTAAAAGAAAAATACAAGGTAGGATGATGGATGGATGGATGGATGATATATAGATGGACAAATAATGGATGGATGGATGGATGGATGGATGGATGATATATAGATAGATGGACAGATAATGGATGGATGGATGGATGAATGGATGGTTAGGTATATGGATGGATGGATGGATGGATGGTTATATATTTGCATGGATAGATGAATGGATAGTTAGGTATTTGGTTGAATGGATGGATAGATGAATGGATGGTTAGGTATTTGGTTGAATGGATGGATGGATGAATAGATGGTTAGGTATTTGGTTGAATGGATGGATGGATGAATAGATGGTTAGGTATTTGGAGTTTCATCGACATGACATCCTCATTAAACCCGTCTCCGGCGTGACGACTCCAATCTTTCAAATAATCTTATGAATATCTATTTACCTAATATGAATTAAGACCTGCAATGTTGCCAGAATTATAATCATACACTGTTTGTTCGTCGGCCAGAGGAGAACTGGCACCCCGACTGAGCCTGGTTTCTCCCACGGTTTTTTTCTCCATTCTGGCCCTGAAGGAGTTTTGGTTCCTTGCCACCGTTGCCTCTGGCTTTTGGCTTGCTCAGTTGGGGACACCTAAATTTCATCTATATTACCGATCTGCCCGCATTGACACTATATGATACTTGAAATTAGCTGGATAACATCACCGTTTCACCAGAACGGCTGTACAAATTCTGTTGCATTATTTTCCTGTTAACAATGTGAAGCTGCTTTGAAACAACTGGACTTGTTAAAAGTGCTATATAAATAAAGGTGACTTGACTTGATTAATGGATGGTTAGGTATTTGGATGGATGGTTAGGATTTGGATGGATCGACGGATGGATGGTTAGGTATTTGGATGGATGGATGGATGATTAGGTATTTGGATGGATGGATGGATGGATGGATGGTTAGGTATTTGGATGGATAGATGGATTGGTGGTTAGGTATTTTGATGGATGGATGGATGGATGGATGATGGATGGTTGGGTATTTTGATGGATGATGGATGGATGGATGGATGGATGGATGGATGGATGGATGGATGGTTAGGTATTTGGATGGATGGATGGATGGATGGATGGATGGTTAGGTGGTTAGGTATTTGGATGGATGGATGGATGGATGGATGGATGGATGATTAGGTATTTGGATGGATGGATGGATGGATGTATGGATGGATGGATGGATGGTTAGGTATTTGGATGGATGGATGGATGGATGGATGGATGGATGGATGGATGGATGGATGGATGGATGGATGGTTAGGTATTTGGATGGATGGATGATTAGGTATTTGGATGGATGGATGGATGGATGGATGGATGGATGGTTAGGTATTTGGATGGATGGATGATTAGGATTTGGATGGATGGATGGATGGATGGATGGATGGATGGATGGATGGATGGATGGTTAGGTATTTGGATGGATGGGTGGATCATAAACACATTTACATATCCTCTCTGTTTGGTTAAATGTCTTGACACATGATAGTGTTATTTTTATTTACACTCCAAGATGCGTATGGATATTGCACATTTCAAAGAATCAGAAAGAGACAGAGCGGAAAAAAACTTTATTTTATTAATATTTACATATATGATTCATGGTAAAGTAACTCCATTAATCTTTGTCTTACAAACAAATGCACAATTAGGTCATTTAATAATTAAAACAGAATAATTATAATTTAATAAATAAAAGGATGAACATACAGATAATACCCTGTTTTCAAAAATTAAATGAGGTCCAGTGTTTTTGTAAAGTCAACATGAAATGGCATTCAAAACCCATTTTACTTCTGTGAAAGGATGTGCAACAAGGGGATTGAATGTATGGCGGGACTTGAAAGGAATGTGAAAAGTGGCCGGAGGGGAACGTCCTTTCAGCTGGCGAAAGAGGCAGAGAATATTTTGATGGAAACTACGAAACATTTTTTCCCTTTGGAATAACATGCACAGATTAATCATTCATAATAAGACCAGGAACATCTAGTCAAGTAAACAGGGTCAGTTATGATTTCATGTTGACTTTAAATTAGTCAGTCCCACCATTACAAGATCCACATAATTCTGTGCGATTTCCCTTTTAGCTCATTACTGTATCTGTTAGTTTTAGTAAAACTAATTATTCATTTGATGTAAACCAGCCCAAACTCTGAGAATACTCGATATTCTCAGGGTAAGAATAAATATTTTAAAACTGGCCTGAACTCTGAATCCAGTTGTATGAGAAAGATAAGAGATTCCATTTCAGACAGATTTCAACCGGAAAGTATTTCTGTTTTACACAGACCAACATTTACACATATTTATTCCTCCCATTTCCAGAGGGATCCGGCGTTGTTCTGCTCACAATAAATAACAGCAGGTTGAGTTTCAGAGTGTTTAATCAAACACATGACATACATAATTGCCTTTTTCCCTTTATACGACCACAGAGACTAATTCAGCATTTGTCCGTATTCTTGTGCGCTCCGCAGCTTTTGTCAGGAGCCCAAATGTTTCCTCTTGAGGGTCTCGGTTTGTCATCGATTATATGCTTGTAGCTTAACTCTTCCTCTCCTGTGACGTCGCATTGTTATTCAGCGTCATGTTTCAGTACTTGAGGCACTCGCCGTTTCATCCATGCTGCTGTGGTGCGTTTGTGGGTGTGGCTAAACGATGCATATTCATTTCCACCTTTTTGATATTCATTATTAGGTCCACTTTTCACATATTCATGACTCTATTATTCATAAAATCTTTATCCATGTACAACAATATTTAAATTATATGTAATTTAAGGCAGTCCAAACATTTACAAAAGGAAGTAGAAGAGACGAAGGATAATTGCAGAATGTCCCGCTGAAGAAGAAAAACTCCATCCTTATCCCAGTAATAGTCCATGTCAGGTTTTTGTTAAGTTCATACACAAGTCCCAAACACATATCGGATCAATATGTACTTGCATTCTGATGAGGTCTGCGATTATATGTGCACTGACGGCACACTCTGGTTCAGTACTTGGGCTCTCATCACCTGGACGCTGGTCATGATCTTCTTCTGATGGCCCATTAATGTGACTCCCAACCGATGGATGTCACTGAGTAGGAAGTGGAAAAAGAAATGTGATTACTTTAAGATTATGAGTAGCGATCAGCAGTTATGATGGATGGGTGGATGGATTGATTGATGGATAACGGATGAATAAATAAATTGATGGATGGATGGATGGATGGATGGATAATGGATGGATAATGGATAATGGATGCGTGGATGGATGGATGGATGGATAATGAATGGATGGATAAATGGATGGATGGATGGATGGATGGACGGACAGACAGACAGATAGATAGGTGGATGGATGGATGGATGGATGGATGGATAGATGGATGGATAGATGGATGAATAATGGATGGATGGATGGATGGATGATGGATGGATAATGGATGTATGGATGTATAATTGATGGATGGATGTATGGATGGATAATGAATGGATGGATAAATGGATGAATGATGGATGGATGGATGGATGGATGGATGGATGGATGGATGGATGGATGGATGGATGGATGGGGATGGATGGATGGATGGATGATAGATGATGCATGGATGAATAGATAGATGGATGGATAATTAATGGCTGGATGTATGGATGGATAATGAATGGATGGATGGATGAATAAATGGATGGATGGATAATGGATAGATGGATGGATGGATGGAGGGATGGATGGATGGATGGATGGATGGATGATGGATAATGGATGGATGGATGGATGGATGGATGGATGGATGGATAATGGACAGATGGATAAATGGATGGATAATGGATGATGGATAAATGGATGGATAATGGATGATGGATAAATGGATGGATGGATGATGAA
Organism: Paracanthobrama guichenoti; assembly: GCA_018749465.1. Lineage (NCBI taxonomy): Eukaryota > Metazoa > Chordata > Actinopteri > Cypriniformes > Gobionidae > Paracanthobrama > Paracanthobrama guichenoti. The sequence continues at coordinate 28,136,873 of CM031953.1, forward strand.
TAAATGGATGGATGGATGGATGGATGGATGGATGGATGGATGGATGGATGGATGGATGGATGGATGGATGGATGGATAATGGATGGATGGATGGATGGATAATGGACGGATGGATGAATGGGTGGATAGATAGATTATGAGTAGTGCTCAGTCATGATGTTATTTTCCTCATAATTGTGATTCTTTTTGATTCATGTAATGCATTATGAATGTAAAGATCCAAAAGAAGCTGACATTAAAACTCTCCCCTTAGTTCTGTGACCTCAGACTAACTATATATGCCTGCTATAGCCTACAATGCTCAACTTCTACACAAACCTTTCTATTGCTGTAATTGACCCTTTTCAAGATTAGTTAATCATGGCAATTGTAACCATAAACATGATTAATCATACAACCAATTGTGCAGCTCTAATTATGGGCTTTTTATGTTAAAAGATTCATTAAAAACATCTGAAATGAACAAATGATTTGCAACCAGCACAGCTGCAGTTTTTTTTTTTGCACATAAACCCTGAAGACATTATGGCTGATTTCATGATCACATCTAATAATATGATTTCCAGAAAGGTAGCTCCCATTTGTTGAAAACTGGGAATTTGATCCAAAATTGACCAACAGGGAGAACACTGACTAAATGGAAATGTGGAGAAAATATGGAGAAATTGCCAAAAAAAGACCACAGAACTGCTTTCAATGAATTACCAATCAGTGTTATTTTTGTATTATTTTTGTACAGTATTTATTTATATTTTGAATGAGCTTTTATTTGTATATTTCTAGTTTTAGTTTTTATTTTAAGGCAAGACACCCCAGGTGAATTGACTGATTGATTGATTGATTGCATTAAAATGGCAATTAAAGTTTCCTAAAATGTTAAGTTTAAATATACAAACGAGGCAAAAATATTGTAATTAAACATGAACTAATTTGCATACATTTCTAGAACAAAAATCTGAATATTGGATAAAACAAGGTTATATATATATATTCACCATTTTTTGTTGGGAATAAAATGTTGTGTAAAATCAGGCAAATTATATGTGAACAAACACCTGTAAAAACCTTCAGAATATAGATGGGATTAACACTGTAACGTCTGGTGTATGTACATACAGTAACGTGAAGATTTCTGACTCACAGCAGGAGAAAAAACTCATTTTTGAAAACAGCCTTCAAAATAAATAGTTAAAGTGCTATAAAAGATACACTTAAATGTGTATTTTGGATGTTTTCTTTCCACTAGTCTGAAAAACACTTTATGAAAAGCTAAAAAGTCCAAAATCTCAAAATTGACAGATGCATGAAAAAGCTGTTTTTGCCTGTAGTGTCTCGTTAGTTAGTGATGTCGTTATGTGCTTTTGCTATTTTATTTTTCTACTTATTTTTTATTCCAGTTTTAGTAATTTTAGTACTTCAAATTGTACATATTTTAGTGCTGGGAATCGATAAAAAAACAAAACAAAACAAAAACGAATTAATCATATTTTTCTGTAATTAATCATGATTAATCGCAATTAAAAACATTGGAGTTTTTAATATTTTGATATTGTAATACTTTCCGTTACTCTCCAAATGAATGTAGAGACATTTTAAAGACAGCATACGTTAAATATGTGCTCTTTTTATGAATGAAGGCCAGTATCACTGATACTAATGTCTCTATGAAACATTAATGACAGTACATTACAGTATAAATGAAAGCTATCAATTTCAACATTTATTAGGCTTTAAAAATAACAACTTTTAATTTAAGTGAACTTAAAACAATCTTTACATAAAGCCATTATAATAAATGTTATATTTACCTGTGGCCTTCCCTGTTAGACATATTCAGCAATGTAATAGTTATCAAACACCTTTCTTAACTGCATAAATATTAAATCAAATCTAGATTAATCATCATTAAAGCTACACTTGTCTCTGTTCCCTTTGTTCTTTGTTGAACATTAATGACAGACATCACTAGTGCTGCTGTGACTTTAAGAAATAGATGTTATTTAACTCATTTAAGACTCCTATTATGAGCATACTCGACAAAACTGGCATTTTGGCAACACTCTCTGTGTTGTTGTTATTGTTTGTTCAAGAGTGAAAGAGAACTCGATGTGTGCACGAGACTGGCGTGTGTGTGTCAGGGTGTCCCTCAATGAGCTGACTGAGACGCACCCACACAGACAGGACATTGACGTACAGCGTGCTCTCTTTTGTCTTGTCGCACAGATGGTTTAAAAGCATTTACATGAATAAGAGCGTGATCATATAATGTAACGCTAGGCAAAAATGGATATAAAAACGAATGCTGCGTTAATTGCATTAAATATAATGCGTTAAACTGAAAAAAATGAATCGCCTGCGATAACGCACTAATTTGGACAGCACTAACATATTTTATTTCAGTTAGTTTCCAAGCCAATATTTGTGAAGTTTATTTTAAAGGTGCTGTATGTAAGAATGAGTTGAAATGGGTAATGCAGTCCAAATTCAAAATATTGCTTGCCTCACCCCCTCCTTCTCAGACTCAACTCTCACGCGGGTTGCCAGTTTGAGGAGACTTACACACTGTAAGTTCATGAGTTAATTTATGAGTTGATATCACGTTTTAATATGCTCTCGTTCATTGAGATTTTTAGATGGATCTTTTAGAATCTGCAATTTCTGACCCAGTTTGTTTGCTGGTGTCCATGGCTACAATTTGCTGCATGTGTTTTCCACCAACTGGCAACCCGGGCTGTCTAAATATTACTGGGTGAACTGGCAAATTGCGGTATCGCACAGACCAAAACAAAAACAGGCACTCTGACATGAAACGCACATTTCAAAGTAGAATAACTGGCTGTAGCGTTGTTTTTCAGAGAGACAAGTATGTGAACTCAGAACTATGCTTTAATACAGTCAAAAACTTACATACAGCACCTTTAGGTTGATGTTTTTCATCTAATATTTATATTTGATCTTATTTCAGCTTTATCTCAATTAATGAAAACTTTGTTCGCTTTGTTCCTCACATAAAGACTTACTAGGGCCAGATTTACTAAACAGGGCAAATTAGCGTGAGAGCGCAACTCCATCATCATTTCCATAATGACCAGCACAATCTACCAGTTAGTGTCTGGTTTAAGACGTGATTTTTTTGGGGTGTTAAATAATGGAGCAAACACCAGTAAATTGACAAGCGCAAACCTTAGTAAATCATCTTGTATGATTCATTTAAATACTGTCCTCCCATAAATGTATACAAAAATAACTGTCCACGCATTTTCAGCGTTAATTTTTCACTGTGTGTCTTTATAATTCCTGACAGTAGTTTTTTTTAACACCAAAAGAGGGTTTGTGCTGGCGCAAGCTGTTAGTAAATCTGGCCCTAGGAATATAGTGCAGGTCTAAAGGAACAAAGTCATATAAATTTGCATTTTTCGGTGAACTAAACTTTCAAACTTCTGAAACAAATCAATTTGAGAGCAGAGGTTTGAGAGTAAACCCATGAAATCAACTGTTAAAGCTGGTCTCCAAGCTAGTACCCATTTTTTTTGCAATGTCTACAAATCCGCTAAAACTGGACCGATAGGAATAGCATAGATCGACCCATTGAATAGACAATGGACACATAGTCCTGAAACACCACAAAACTGCATTTAATGGTCATTGATCATCTGACTTGAGAATGTGACGATCAATCAAAGGCTTAAAGACATAAGAACACCTCTAATCTGTCCTCCATCCACCTCAGCGCTATATTCACGCAGCCAGCTGGAACCCTGCGATGGTGAGATGATGCATCTAAAGGGCTTCATTTCTGCATTAGCAATCTCAAGCACTCCATCGTGTTATGGAGTGAGAACTCAATCAACTCACTGTTGTTTCATTGCCATCACATGTCCTAGAGTCAGATACCCTCCTGCGGCAAAGTGGTCCTTATAACGGCCCATCTTAATGGTGTCCAACCACTCGTCCACTGATCTGCAGCTGGTGAAATCAGGAATGCTTCTGTTCATCAAAGAACTGTTTAGTCTGAAATGAGAGCAGGGGGAGTGAGGAGGCGCGTACGAGATGTACCTTTGAAACGTGGCGAGTGAGGGCAGAAAATCAATATGAGTTAAAATGATAGAGAAGGTAGGAAAGGGGGTGGGGGGGGGTTTGGGGGGTGGCTGTAGATCTGGCCGGTTTGGGTAGATTAATACAGGGATGAAATCCCTATTTCTTCCCATCAACGCTCCCTGCGCATCTGGATATGCACCGGCAACTTGACAGGACTTGCGCTCCGAGCTGAGCAATTTATACAAGTCCAATTGTGAAAGCAGAAGCGTTCTTTTTTTGGTTCACGGCAGATCAATGTCAATATAGCACAGAGGTCTTTTATTTAACAGCGAACACATCTATTTGAGATGAGCTTATTGGAAAACGTACACTCGCGTCTTAAAGCCAGCCAGTTGTATTCCCAGCCACTCAGATGAAACTTTCTCGTCAACTTTGCAAGACTTTTAATACAGATCATATCTGACACCGACAAAGTGCATTTGTCAGGTAAATCCCCCCTCCCTGAAGGTGGGGTATTGATTGCCAGGGCTCACCTGCACAATGTGTCCAATGACTTGAGGTTCTCGGGGTTCCGGATCAGCTTGTCCAGGACCGTGACGATCTGGCAGAATCTAGGTCTTTCATTGCGGTCTTTCTGCCAGCAGTCCAGCATTAGGGTGTGGAGGGCGCCGGGGCAGCCCATGGGGGCCGGGAGCCGGTAGCCCTCCTCTACGGACTTGATCACCTGAAGAAAACCAATCAAACTCAATTAATATATGGGATATGGCATTGTATGGAATAGTCATTCTTTCAGAAATCATTCTAATATGCTGAGTTGGTGCTCAAGAAATATTTATTAGTTTTATCTATGCTGAAATCAGGATTTTAAGATTTTCAGGATTTTAAGAAAGTTTAAAAGAACTTGATCCCCTGCAGTAAACCAATCAAATGTTTTCAGAATTAAATATTATTAAACTATTATTCATGCATGCTGCATACTGCAAAGTAAATTTTTTTGAAAATAGCATGAGCAACATTCTTCAGTGTGCAATGAGAAATAATTAACAAGCACATTGTTGTCACATTACCTCAAAAATATACTATATATATTGTACAAATCCAAGATGAAATTTACTTCTGCATAGGATATGACAAAATGCTTATTAAGATATTTTTTTTTTGCAGTGTATGCTAGCATGCTATTCTGAACATAGCCAAAATTAATATGAAGTATAGTTTATGGTGCGTACAAATTCACGTACTTATGCTGTTTTGTAGTATAATATATATATATATACACACACACACACTCACCTAAAGGATTATTAGGAACACCTGTTCAATTTCTCATTAATGCAATTATCTAATCAACCAATCACATGGCAGTTGCTTCAATGCATTTTCCAGATTTGCATCTGGTCAAGACAATCTCCTGAACTCCAAACTGAATGTCAGAATGGGAAAGAAAGGTGATTTAAGCAATTTTGAGCGTGGCATGGTTGTTGGTGCCAGACGGGCCGGTTTGAGTATTTCACAATCTGCTCAGTTACTGGGATTTTCACGCACAACCATTTCTAGGGTTTACAAAGAATGGTGTGAAAAGGGAAAAACATCCAGTATGCGGCAGTCCTGTGGGTGAAAATGCCTTGTTGATGCTAGAGGTCAGAGGAGAATGGGCTGACTGATTCAAGCTGATAGAAGAGCAACTTTGACTGAAATAACCACTCGTTACAACCAAGGTATGCAGCAAAGCATTTGTGAAGCCACAACATGCACAACCTTGAGGCGGATGGGCTACAACAGCAGAAGACCCCACCGGGTACCACTCATCTCCACTACAAATAGGAAAAAGAGGCTACAATTTGCACAAGCTCACCAAAATTGGACAGTTGAAGACTAGAAAAATGTTGCCTGGTCTGATGAGTCTCGATTTCTGTTGAGACATTCAGATGGTAGAGTCAGAATTTGGCGTAAACAGAATGAGAACATGGATCCATCATGCCTTGTTACCACTGTGCAGGCTGGTGGTGGTGGTGTAATGGTGTGGGGGATGTTTTCTTGGCACACTTTAGGCCCCTTAGTGCCAATTGGGCATCGTTTAAATGCCACGGCCTACCTGAGCATTGTTTCTGACCATGTCCATCCCTTTATGACCACCATGTACCCATTCTCTGATGGCTACTTCCAGCAGGATAATGCACCATGTCACAAAGCTTGAATCATTTCAAATTGGTTTCTTGAACATGACAATGAGTTCACTGTACTAAAATGGCCCCCACAGTCACCAGATCTCAACCCAATAGAGCATCTTTGGGATGTGGTGGAACAGAGCGTGCCCTGGATGTGCATCCCACAAATCTCCATCAACTGCAAGATGCTATCCTATCAATATGGGCCAACATTTCTAAAGAATGCTTTCAGCACCTTGTTGAATCAATGCCACATAGAATTAAGGCAGTTCTGAAGGCAAAAGGGGGTCAAACACAGTATTAGTATGGTGTTCCTAATAATCCTTTAGGTGAGTGTATATAGTATATAAGAAAAAACAAAGTGTGGAATGTTGGACATTCATGCTGTCGCAGATTTAATTATGTAGCGGAGGGGGAGGGGCATCAGACTCTGATGATGAACCTATAAAATTCACACACTACATGGTTGAGTACATAGTGCATAAGTGCATAGTGTAGTAGTGCATCATTTGGGACACAACTGTAGACCTACATCTCTGTTGGTCAAGTTCCAATATGGCCGTTCTCCATATGACATCACTTCCCACATGACCACTCCATAACTCCATACATCACTGGAGGAGGAGAACTTCCGATAGGCAATGGCCTCCGGCGCCGTCCAACGGATTGGGATCTTTCCTCCCTAAAATTTCACAGAGACATAGATGGACAAAAATTAGTGAGAAAAATGTGGATGCATATAAAAAGAAACAACACCAAACATTCATAATATATGAAACAAACACATCAACAGAACAGAAATGCTTTTTTTTTCTGCTGCTAAATAATTTCATGATTTAATTTTTTTGTAACAATCTCTTGTAACAGTCTTTACGTCACTTTCGATTAAATGTAATGCCTTTATGAATAAAAGTATCTATCTATCTATCTATCTATCTATCTATCTATCTATCTATCTATCTATCTATCTATCTATCTATCTATCTATCTATCTATCTATCTATCTATCTATCTATCTATCTATCTATCTATCTATCTATCTATCTATCTATCTATCCATCCATCCATCCATCCATCCATCCATCCATCCTCATCACTGCCACAAAGACCGCTATAGCAAAAAGATTAGATTTTTACCCCATTTTATTAAATGTATTAATACTTTTTTTTTAAATTAAAAACAGTATAAACAGTAACAGTGTACATTTTTTATATGGCGCTAACATTTGAAGGTAACTCCATTGCCCCTTGAGTACTGCGGAGTATGTTTCTGGCTTTATAAATGGGTTTAAAACAGGAAACGGACACTTACACTGGTGGTGTAGGCTGCATCAGGGTCGTCCTCCAGCACGCGTGACAGACCAAAGTCTGAAATCTTGCACACCAGATTACTGTTGACCAGAACATTCCTGGCAGCCAAGTCCCGGTGGACGTACCCCAGATCAGCCAAGTAAGTCATGCCAGCTGCTATGCCACGCAGAATCCCGACCAGCTGAATAATGGTGAACTGACCATCATGTCTCTGTTTCGAGGGAAGAAAAACAAGGCGAGGGAGAGAAATCTGTGAAGTTTAACTTCAGTTCACAGAGAGGTTCAGCGAGGCGAAGCAAAACTACAGCGAAATGCAAGAACAAACAGAAACGTGTTTACACACCCTCAGGAAAGAGTCCAAGGAGCCGTTCTCCATGTACTCTGTGATGATCATTACTGGTTTGCCTTGGCAGAGAATGCAAAAACATAGAGAGAAACAGGGGAAAGAACAAGGAAAAGATGTCAAGAGATTGGAGAGATGATGCAAAGTCTGGGTAAAGAAAGACAGAACTGTGTATTTTCTTCACTTTTTACTCAACAATGGGTGAATTATTAACTTACACCGATGTACATTAATCTGATCCTTATTGCACAATATACCGTGATCATTACCCCAATATGACTAGTAAGAGTACTTGCAAACTAAATAAATACACACTGATAAACTGATTTGAGTTTGTGAGAAAAAATTAATTTTAACAAATAAAATTATTATTTAAAATTAATATACAAATTAGAATGAACTTATAAAAAATAATACATTTATAGATTAAAATAAGTAATTTAACTTTGAATGTGTGTGTATATATATATATATATATATCTTATAAAATAATACAAATATATATATTTTATTATTTTATAAGCTATATATATATAAACTTATAAAATAATAAATAACATGGACATATATATATATATATATATATATATATATATATATATATATATATATATATATATATATATATATATATATATATATATATATATATATACACACACAAAATATAAAATTTAAATATTAAATTAAATTATTAAATTAATTTTGTGGGGAAAAATAATAATAATGTATTTTATATATAATTCTTAATTAAAATGCATGCAATTATATAATGTATATGGGACATAGGGAAGACATTCTGCTACATAAAAGGCATGGAATGATTTTCAACACAAAATAACATCAGAAATGTTCCATTCATAAGTGCACAACACTGCTGTACATTTAAAGCACTTACTGCGGGTAACAACCCCCTCCAGGTGGATGACATTGGGGTGATCGAACTGTGCCATGATACTGGCCTCGCCGAGGAAATCCCTCCTCTGTTTCTCAGTGTAGCCGGCTTTAAGAGTCTTCAGAGCCACCGGGACATCACGTTTCCCAGGCAGCTTCATCCGCCCATAACACACTTCCCCAAACTCTCCTGATGTGTGCCAGAAAAAAAGGATTATACAGTGTCCACTCATGTTGGATTTGGATTCAAGTAAGACTTTCAACCTTCACAATGATATTCACATGACATCTAAATGTTTTGTCATTAATACTAAAATGATGTGTACATGAGATGTTTAGCAGTTTTTATAAGATCATAATTTTCTTTTCTATTTAGCACTGCCCTGATGAAGCTGCATAGCAGACATTTATATATATTATACTAGATCAAATAATTCATATCAATTATCCTATTCAAGAGTTGTTCCCTGGTTCTTTAATATACAGCCTCAGTCATTTGTCTCAGTGTCTGCATTTCAATGTTTTCGACCATCAATACACTGCATTATATTCAAAGTCGCGTAACACTGGCAACATGAACTCAGTTTCGTAAGCAGCCCAAAAATGCACATGTGCACAAGTGAAGTGCCCATTTATTGTAATTAAATAATAATTTTTTTGTTATTTTGGTTGCTATGAATTGATAGCATTTTGATCAAAGTATTGTGTTTACATGAGGCAACATTTAATCAGAATATTGCCGAAATCTCATTATATTTGCATTATCAGAGTACATGTAAATGTAGTCAATGACCGCTTGCAACCCTTTTGTGATAGCTGTGATTGAGTCCCTTTGCAATTGAAGTCTCAGTGTTGAACCTCCTCATCATAGACACTGTGATGAAAAGCTTGACCAAGCAAGAACAGCATAGACTGGTTAAAACCAGACCATTCTCAGTAGTAACTGAGTTATGGTCTGGCAAAGCTTCATAGACAAATCATTTCCAAAGGGGCGTCACCAACGGGCGTCGCTCAAATGCCTCTGGGCGCAATTGGATAGACCTAAAACCAATCAGAGCGATGAAGGAGATGACGTATGCAGATGATGTATGCACCAAAGGGGCAAGCTGGTATATCAGACTTTTGCCAAATCCAGTCGGTAAGACAGCGATAACATATTTTTTAGATATGAAGGCTTCAAGTGTTGTTCTTTGCTCAGGTTTTAACGAAAAGGAAAAGTTTAAATTGCTTAAAACAGATGTGATAGCTGATTCAAACGAGTGATGTTCCATGGCGGCATCCATCTTTGTAATGTACAAAATCTGCTTCACCGTCGCTGCACTGTCGTCATCGTGTAAAGCCCGCCCCAACGTTTCTGATTGGTGCCGCGATTTCGAAGGGATTAGAAATGGGCTTGAATGGGCTCTTTGCCAGACTAACTTGCAGAGCAAATCTAAATTTGCCGGAAGTTGACTGGGTTTTCCCAGGCTAAGAACAGCAGGCACACACTATATTAAGAATCAAAATGATGTGAAAATTATATATATATATATATATATATATATATATATATATATATATATATATATATATATATATATACACATTAACTTTTTTGCTCACCAGCTACTGTGGCTAGTGGTTTTCCAAAGTTAGTAGCTACTCAGCATTTTCACTGGCCACAATTTTGGCATACCATGGGGAAAATCTTCCATATAGATATTTTTAATATCTCATAATTCAGCATCAGGTATATTAGGCTGCTGTCACTTTAAGACCTGACACACAGATCCATTATACTGGTACACATGCGTTTTCTTTCTCAACTGTTTGCATTCACTTACAACATAACTGACTGTTTACGTGAATACTCGCCAAGACCGGCATTTTGGCATTATTTTGTGTGTATTTGACTATTTAAGCGCAATAAGCAGAGAAAAAGAACTCAATTTAGTACTGAGAGGCAGCTTTACGTGCGCACACATTGGGCACAAAATTATCTAAAATTATGCGAAATACGCGCAATTCCACGCCGAAATTCAATCCCTGTAACACCAACAATATTCATCCGGAGCAAAGTGAGGGGAGGTGGGTTTGTGTGTAACTCGCTATCTGAGAAATGAGAGAGAGAGAGAGAAAGATCAGCCGGTATCGTGCATCTATTCTGCAGAAAATGAGTATTGGAAGCATTTCAGATATTCCGGTATCGATATGTATTGAAAAATCTATATTTTTGACTACACTACTTTGTACAGTGTATTATTTCAGATGCCTTTTTAGAAGACTACAGTGGTGGGCCGTCAGGGCCAGCAAGGCCTTCTCTGCTGGCCTAATCACTATCAGAATCTCTGACTTAAATTTTAATATATTTTTTCCATGAATGTATGTTAAATTATTCCCAATAGTCTATTTTCTTAATTTCATAGCTTTTCTCTTGGTTGCGCTGCTTCCAGTAGTGTTTATTTATGTTAGAGCTTTTATCCAATCATATTTCAGGCATCATCTGTTGCCAAGGTCAAAGAAATCTGCCTTGAGGCCTTCAGAATCTATATTGCGGGCGCCTCTAGCTTAAAATGAATGGCAATGAAACTGTGTGCTTTAACCAATCAGATAATCACTCCGATTTAAACAGCCAATCAGATTTCGAGATGGCGTTCGCAGGGCCATCTAGCAGGTGTACAATAACGTCGGCATTTGTACCTGTAGCACCTGTAGAATTTGCACAAAAAAAATGCACAATTTGGGAGAACTCAAAAGGTAGCTAAATGCACGGAAAACACGAGCAGCAGGGAAAGGAGACTTGTTGAATTGTGTCAATTGGGTATCCTGCGTTAATAATTTAATAATTCATTCTCGCTTCATACTGCGTTTCTGTATAATATTAATGGTTTCTATATCCGTGGCGTCATGATGATTGTATTAAGAGGTGAATTAATTCAGGTAGGATACCACTGAAGGCCTAGGTGTGAAATGCACAGCCCGCCACTGTTATATATAAAATTCAACCCGTGGCTAGTAGGAGTGACTGCGTTAGATTTGGGGGGCTGGCGGGTGTTAATGTCAAGCCCTGCATTAAACTATAGTAACCATGTAACTATCCATGTTTTATTTTTATTTTTTTTATCTTTATATCATGTTGATGTTTTTCCAGGCAGTTCTCATGTAGTCCCCGATGTCCAGGTGTATTTCACACAATCGCCAAGGACAGCTATACCTGAACCGATGATTTTCTCTATTTTGATCCTGGATGCTTCAATTTCTCTGGCAAACTCGTGGACAGCCTGGCAGGGGTCCTCATATGTGTGGGGATCAATATAAAATCTGGCTTCTGGAAATGATACTAGAATAAACAGAATTAGCATTTGGTCACATATTGCAGTATGAAAGCAATTTTCAGTCACAGTCACAATCTCTGAAGGGCCCAGGCAGCAACTACAGCAAGATATTGGACCAAAAAAGCAATAGTTTCCTGCCTAAAATTCATTAAAAGAGAAATCATCAGGGGAAAAAAGTGCGTCTCTTACCATGGCCATTTTGGTAGTGCATTTTCTCCTCGTCTGAGTCTTGGAAAGCTTTGCTGTACCCACAACGTCTGTAACACAATCCAGAAGGAGAAACAGAAATATGTTTATTTTTTATAAAATTAATAATATTCAGCTTAAAGGTAAAACTTAATTAACTCAATATCAAATTACCAAAGAACTTCAAGACATTTTTGCTTCACATGAGAATAACAAACGTCCTTAACATCTTAATCCGCCGCCTTATATTTATCAAACAAACTGAAAAAATGTCCGTTTATTGAAGTAAGTGATAATACATTTTCATCAAATTCCTTATTCATCACAAACTTGTGGAAATCGTTAACATCAAAAAGCAATAGAGAGCACTTTTTCAGTGTTTGTTCACATTCATTTTCTCCATAGGGATTTCAGAAAAACTTCAATAAAGAGTTCAAGTCATAATCCAACCAGCTCTGAGATTAATTAAACTGAACATTTGATCGAAGCAAAAAGTTTTTGAAAAGCAAACATTACATAATTCACAAAGCTTCATAGGAGTTTTCATAATATTTTGCAGCACTTTTGTGCATTATTTGATTATTAAATACATTTCTGTATGGAGAAAATGAATGTTGCACTATATATGACGTAAGGATATTCCACAGTGTTATTAGTCCAAAATCAATCAAATTTAATTTCCATTGTAAAGGCCCGTTCACGCCAAAGATGATAACTATAATGATAACAATAAATATATAGTTCTAAAAATCACTCTAAATATAAAAGAATAACAGAGTTCACATCACAACTACGACAGCAGAGAAAAACTATTTAATTGGAATTGGATTTTTTCCAGCTGATGAACAATAAAATTATTGACAGCCAATCAGAATCCATCCTTCTTTAAAGAGCTCGAACATTTAAAGCTGCAGCACGTGCTTGCACTCTAAAAAATGCTGGGTTAAAAACAACCAAAGTTGGGTTGAAAATGGACTAACCCAGCGATTGGGTTGTTTTAACCCAGTAAATGGGTTGTTTTAAGCAAACATTTAACCCAACCACTGGGTTAGTCCAGTGTTTTTATCCAGCTGAAAACACTAGGCGCTCTGCTGAAAATGCCTTGCTGAGCGTTTTTTTCAGTTGAGACTCTTTGCTTGTTATGATACGGAATAGCCGCAGAAGTGTTACTAGTATCTCATTTCACAGATACTTTGTTTCTGTATTGATTCTTTATAAAAATCCAGATACAATGTAAAGTATTTGCTCTTGCTCGTTTTAAATTACTTTGCTCTGTTATTATGCTTGCTGTTTTCATCTGTTGACATTGTACAAGCAGAATGTGGCGGTTGGTCTGTGATGTATTTGTCCCGCCCCTCCTCCACTGTGATTGGACGGCTGGGTAAAAAGTGACAGTGATGAGTGCTGCGTTTTATTCAAAGTTGAACATTCTTCAACTCCCTGCGACTGGTAAAAAACACAGAGGGTAAGATAGATGCTCAGCACCTCATTACGCTCATGGCGCTCCCATTGAAAACAACCGGATACGAAAACAACTTTGGTGGACACACAGCCTTAGAATAAACAGAGCGATATCATCCAACTAATATAGTTATTATAGATGTCTTTATAGTTATCATTCTTGGTCTGAGCAGGCCTTAAGATATATATTTCAGGGTGTAAATGTACCTAAATATATACCGTATAGTCCTGTGAAACTCTTACACAGATAAGAGTCATTGAGGTGTTTGAGTGGGATTATTTCAGGATGGGAAGCTGGCATGAACATTCTCTTAATCAATTCACCCAAAAATTACAATTCTTCCTCATTTACTCTCATATCATTCTAATCCTATATGACTTATGAAGCAAAATTTCACAGAAAGTCTAAACATCCACCCAATTCTCTTCGTTGTGTTCACTAGAGATGTCCGATTTGTGAATGAATCATTCTTTTAATTCAATTATTTTCAATGAATCATTTGCTCCAGTTCACAAAGCAGGTCTGAATTATTCAGTTCATTCAGTCATACAGGTTTGAAATGACACGAGGGCAAATGGGTAAATGATGACAGAATATATTTTTAGATGAACTATCCCTTTAACATATGTTACAGAATAAAGCAGGGAAAATGAATGCAGACAATTCAAAGTACTCCTCTTGCCGTTTTCTGCAGATGACAACGGCCAGAAATGTCACCAGTCCTGTTACCGAAGCCATGCAGATCCAGATAATCGTCATGTTGGTATTTCGCAGCGGAGCTGGTGAAGAAACACAAGGACCGAATATCAACACTAACGCATCATTAAACCCTCTGAATCATCACCAGTTTCGTCACTGCAGGGGACGTTCGACCAGAAATGGCATGATTGTGTACAATTCAAACACATGAGAACAATACGCTTCACAAGATACAGCAGTGTGAGGTGTGTCATGAATATATAAACTGAAAATATAAGATATGAATGTGCATTTTTCAGATCATTTTTGGTGCCTGTGAAGAACATGGTCATTCAGTGACATGCCATGGAGATGCCATATTTTGGACACTGATTTAAGAAATGTACCTGCCATTAGTTTGAACAGTTTAAGATTAAAGAGAGACACTAAAATGTTCCTAACACAAATTTTGACTTTGTATTAAAACTCACTGCTCTAATATATTTAATGTAGAATAATGTAAAAACATATATATTAAAACTCACTCCTCTTAACTCAATATTCCATGTTCATACATTAATACAGTAATTATTAACATATAACAATGTAAACATAAGAACAAATAAGCATTGCATTATGTTTCTTTAAAAAGAGCTTTATTTAAAAATATATATCTTTCACAGCTGTCCCTGTTTTGTTCTCACTGACAGATATTAATACAAATATTTATAAAAATTAATTAACATCAAAGTCTTCTTTCAAGACTTCACCTGCTATGAGAACAGCAGGCTCTGGTTCAGTCAAAATGCTTGGGAAAAAAATGGCACGTCTCTCCTCAACAAGCTGCACGATTTGAATATCATTCATGTCTGTGGCACTAGTAATTATTTAACACTCACTTGCTTTGCCGGTCTGTATCTCCACTGATTGGCTGAATCGCCCACAGCCAGCCGAGGTTCTGGCTCGAATCTGGAAGATGTAGCTCGTGCCAGGCTTCAGACCTGACACTTTAGCGCTGGTGTTCTTTGATTTCAGTGTAGCATAACTTTGCTGTTCGTTGTCCTGTGGAAAAATCCTGGACAGGTTACATTCAAATAAAAAGTCTATTTAAGGTCATTTATGTAATTACAATTCATAAAGACAAGAGTGAACAATTCACACCAGGACCTGACAAAATCTTGTTTTGAGACCCAGGCTGGAGGATTGGACCGATTAAACTGAAGTGCTCAGTAATCTGTTAGCATTCCCCGCTTCACCCCACTGCGTCCGTGAACTCTGTCCCCACCGAAGCATTACGCTTTGTTAAAGCGCCTTTGATGCTCCTCTGTCCCCTGAGGAGACCGCCGGCACCGTATATCCATCAAAAACCACTGCATGGTCTTTGTTAAGCACCATTCCCCAGGAATCAACACACGGGCAGCGGCTTGGCAAACAGGGATTGCACGTAAATCATATTTACATAGTGGCATTGTTGACTAGGCACTGTATACTAATTCTCTGTCACAGCTGATTTCTCTTTTGCGCCATTAGGCAGCAAAGCTCCCGGCTCATGCGACAATTAACTTCCCTCTAGTGTTTGGCAGCGCTCGCTGTGTTTGCCTTCAATGTCACTTTAAATAAACTCGCCATATCAGTATGAGAGCGCTATTGGTTGGTAATTTCCTTTCAATTAGCCTGAGCTGCCAATAAACCGAGTGGTTAAATTGAGATATTTGACTCCAGGCTAGTCTATAAAATGTGACCCTTCATTAAATGGGGCTCGCCATCAAGCCATTTATATAGTTGACAAGACCTTCTCGGTTAATGAATAAATATCACTCCTTTAGGACTCAGAGTGTATTCACTCTGAAGAAGAAATTACCTTTTCATAATATTTAATATCATATTCTAATATAACTCCATTGGGCTGCGCTGGTTCATGCCAGAACAGAATGACACTGTTCTGACTGGCATTTTCTTGTCGGACGGCCATGACTTGAGAAGGAGCTGTGAAAACAAGGACAGGATGGTTGCTTTAGTAAGACAGCAGATTCATTTTAAAGCAATAATTTTATAGATATGAGAAGCAATACAATTTACAGTATCAGCACTGCTGGAAAATCCAGATGATACCAGCTTTAGATGGTTTCTAGCTGTTCATTTATGTATATTATCTTATGTCGATCAGCTAGTCAGCTAGCTGGTTTGGACCAGGGTTAACATGGGGTATAGTAGCTGGAAGACTACTATAACTAAGCTGTTCAAAACTGGCCATTTATAGCTGTTTGAAACTTGCTTAGGTGGTTGATCTGCTTTACTAGCATGTTGATGGAACAGGGGTCAACCTGATTACGGCTGGTAGATCAAATGGTCTAAACCAGGGGTGCAAAATTTAGTTCTTGGAGGGCCACAGCCCTGCAGAGTTTAGCTTCAACCCTAAATACACCTGATCCAGTTAACCAAGTCACCCAGGAACTGAGTTTTGCACCCCTGGATTAAACAATGTGGTCTACCAGCCATAACTAGGTTGACCCCTGTGTCCATCCTGATACAGGTTTTGAACCCATGGTCTAAAGTGTTTGAAGGAGGCCATTTACAATCACTATAGCTTTTTAAAACTATTTTAAGTGTTCAAACAGCTAGACTACTAGCTGGTGGGACAACGTTCACCCTGGTTAAGGCTGGAAGACCACCTTGACTAAGCAGTTCAAAATTGTCCATTTATAGTCATAAGCTGGTTCAAACTAGTTTAGGTGGTTGATCAGCTAGACTAGCTAGCTGATGGAGCAGAGGTCAACCTAATTAGGACTGGTAGACCACCTTGACCAAGCCTATTCAAAATTAGCTGATTCAAACTAATTTAGGTGCTTGATCAGTTAATTTAGTCGTTGGTTTGGTCAAGATCAAGATGGTTAGGGCTGGAAGACCACGCTTTATCAGTTAAATTACTAGCTGATTTGGCCGAGGTTAACCTGGTTAGTGGTGATAGATCACCTTAACTAAGATTTTCAAAACTGAGTATTTCAGAGTATTTCAGAGTTTCTGAGTTATTCATGGTAATTAGCTGGTTCAAGCTAATTGAGGTGGTTGCTTACTTAGTTAAATTACTAGCTGATTTGGCTGCAATCAACATGGTTAGGACTGATAGACTATATTGTCTTAACTGTTCACAACTAGTCAATTATGGTTATTAGCTAGTTCAAACTGATAATTTATGGTCATTAGTTGGTTTAAACTAGTTTAGGTGCTTGATCAGTTAAATTAGTAGCTGGTTTAGTCAAGATCAACCCGGTTAGGGGTGGTAGATCACCTTGACTAAGTCTATTCAAACTGGTCATTCATGGTCATTCGTTTGTTCAGTTAAATTAAAAGCTGATTTGGATGAGGTGAACCTGGTTAATGATGACAGACCACCTGAACTAGGATTTTCAAAACTAGTCATTCATGGTCATTAGCTGGTTCAAGCTAATTGTGATGGTAGCTTAGTTAAATTACAAGCTGATTTGGATGAGGTCAACCTGGTTAGGGGTAGTAGACCACCTTAACTAAGATTTTTAAAACTAGTCATTGTCACTATTCATGGTCATTAGCTAGTTCAAGCTAATTGAGGTGGTTGCTTTCTTAGTTAAATTACTAACTGGTTTGGCTGCGATCAACATAGTGAGGACTGAAAGACTATATTGTCTAAACTGCTTACAACTGGTCAATTATGGTCATTAGCTGGTTCAAACTGATCATTCATGGTCATTAGCTGGTTCAAACTAGTTTAGGTGCTTGATCAGTTAAATTAGTAGCTGGTTTAGTCAAGATCAACCCGGTTAGGGGTGGTAGATCACCTTGACTAAGCCTATTCAAACTGGTCAATCACGGTCATTCGCTTGTTCAGTTAAATTAAAAACTGATTTGGATGAGGTCAACCTGGTTAGTGGTGATAGACCACCTGAACTAGGATTTTCAAAACTAGTCATTGTCACTATTCATGGCCATTAGCTAGTTCAAGCTAACTGAGTTGGTTGCTTTCTTAGTTAAATTACTAACTGGTTTGGCTGCGATCAACATAGTGAGGACTGATAGACTATATTGTCTAAACTGCTTACAACTGGTCAATTATGGTCATTAGCTGGTTCAAACTGATAATTTATGGTTATTGGCTTGTTAAAACTAGTTTAGGTGCTTGATCAGTTAAATTACAAGCTGATTTGGCTGAGCCTGGTTAGGGGTGGTAGACACCCTTAAATAAGATTTTCAAAACTAGTTGCTTAGTTAAATTCCTAGCTGGTTTAGATGCGATCAACATGGTTAGGACTGATAGACTATATTGTCTAAACTGTTTACAATTATGGTCAATAGCTGGTTCAAACTAGTTTAGGTAGTTAATCAGTTGGTGGGGCTGATTCCAACCTAGTTAGACGACTTTTGCTGAGGTTGACCATGTTTCAAAACATATCATGGACGGGTCAACTTAGGCTAATAAGACCTGGATTTTCAAGTGTTTTAAGAATTATGTGAATAATTAATGCAATCAAACTTTAATGACCCAACAGTGTCTCCTACCTGCCTGGTTTGTGGTGATATTGACCATCACAGACTGTGGAAGTTCGTTGCTCAGGTGTGTGACTCCATTTAGCGCGACAATACGGAAGGTGTAGTTAGCGTGAGCGGCGAGATTCAGCACCGTCACCCATGGTTCTGTAAGTCCCGTCTGCTGGGGGATAAAGCGCACCGGGGCCGCTCCTGTCCGGGCCACCACGGCCCCATTCAAGGGCCCTCCTCCTCCAACTGTCCCACCAACAGCTCCATTGGTGTCTGCAACGCCCGCATTGACCTTCCCCGCCCCATTACTTCCACTCGCACCCACCCGACAGTCCTCACACTGCGTCCCGTCTTTGTCACACTTCTGGCAAAGGACATCATAGATGACATCACTGCGGCCTCCTGTGTCCAGAGGTGAACCCCACTCCAGGCTGACCGAGGTGCCGTTCACAGATGAGATGATGTTTACTGGAGCTGACGGAGGTCCTGCGGGGAGGGTGAAGTTAGACAGTTCTTAATTATAGGTTAATTAGTGAGGTTCAGGGAATTGGTGGTTATCAGGCTAGCCGATCAAAAGAGAATGATTGAATTTGCACTTCAGTAACCACACGACCCTGGTTCAACAAGTAATCTTGTCTTACGATTTTTCAACTCATTAAAAGTTCAAAACCATGTTCAAAACAAGTTGCATTTTTATTCCTAAAAAGTATTTGGAGACTTAGGGCACAACTTAAAAATATATCAATAATTAAATTAGATTAATATAATAATGATAATAATTATCATCATAATTCATATAAAATTAAATTAAAAATGTGTTTTAAAAAAATTGCACAAGCACAGTTTTCAAGCAAAACATTTCACAAAAGTATTTATTTTTAGGCTTAAAAAAATTAAAATGAATAATATAAAATAAGATTTGTAAAGACTTTATTTATTTATATATATATATATATATATATATATATATATATATATATATATATATATATATATATATATATATATATAAATAAAGATTGAGAGAGAAATATAGAATATTTTTTATAATATATAATATAATAATAATAATATATATATATATATATATAATATATATATATATATATATATATATATATATATATATATATATATATATATATATATATATATATCATTATTATTATTATTGTATAAATATTTTTTAATATATAAATAATTTGATTAGCTTGGACATCATACATCCACTAAAAATCACCAAAACACCAGCTATTTATAAAACCTATAATTTATGAAATTAAGAGAAAAGATCATTCAGCATTTGAAATGTCATTTCATTTGATCATTATCATATATCTTAATATTAATGTGTTTTCAATTACTTTTCTGGGCCATTGTATCTAAAAAGAAATCATTAAAATTAGAAAATGTTTTGGTTTGACTCACTTGTACAGGGAGAAGCTGGTGGATCCGTAGAGGAACGATAGAAGCTGGCATCACATGGGCAGGTTAGAGCCGCCCGTGTCTCAGAGTGACTGTGGAGGGGACATTTCCAGCAGAGCTGATCTCCCGCCACTGGCTTGTAGAAACCCACCTCACATGCTAACAGGAAATACGAAAACATTATGCTCAACACAATCCACAAACTGCTTCTTTGTCACGATTCTCATTGAATATCCTGTTTTACTCGGAATGATTCACATTTTTGTTGACACTGAACATTATGAATAACAAGAAGTTGTGAACAAGTGGTGCGAAACTCTCAAGTGTAGCGGTTCAGAGTTTGCAAAAAGAATGTTCAAGTAAGGACAACAAGTACATGTGTGAGGAATCTGAGCTTAAGGGGGGAAAAAGAATTGAGAATTAACATAGAGCGATAGCAAGATCTTTATCTCCACCGACAGAAACCCCAGGGAGTCCAAAAAGTATTCCTTCTTGCAGTATTTATCCTTGTCTGTTTTCTCTTTTGGCTTGATCCGATTAATCCTTCCCTCCCTTGATGTTTTTTTTAAAAAAGCTCCTGAGTTGAAAAGCAGGTCACGATAAACATACGCTCATCGAATACAGTGACGTCTACACGCTTTGAAGTTTTTGACAGACTACCCCCGGCAACACAATCAGAAGCGTACATTCAACATACACACCGACAGACATAAACTAATCATGATGAACTATGGTGACCTTTTCCGTTTGGGCTGAAATCTCGCTTTTAAGACTCTTTCTACTTAGTAAGTCTCTTTTTAAAGCTGATAAGAGGGGTGAGAGAGACTCCGGTGCTCTTTATCCCGGGGTGTTTACATACACTACATTAGGGCTGCGGTGTTCTTTTGTTTTTGCACATTGGCACACTGTTTGGTTTGTCAGCACCTGTCAGAGCACCGCTCTCCTTGCAGCCATATTTGCATTACAATGAATTTTAATGAATATTTACAGCCATTGCATGCTGACCTTGATTTTTACTCTTTGTGTAGATAGTTAAATAAATATGGTTGAAAAGAATATCCACCGAGGTGTTTTTCATGACCAGACTGTGCAAGGTGTTGTGACTCAACAAAGTGATTCAAGTATCGGCCATAGTGTAACCTCATGCACTAATTCACTAATTCATCACGAACGCCATCTTTCTATGGTAAGTGTCAGAGTGATTCCATAAATTTCATACATAAAAGTCCAACATGAAATGATCATAAGATTGAAGGAGAAGTATTGGATAATTTATTTTAATATAATGTGATGTAATGTAATAGAAAATTTGTTAATAGTGGAAGTGCATTGAAAATGTACCCATAAAATATTTTTTTGGGCTAAAATACTAAATAATAAAAAGTATTTTATTACTAAAAATAAATAGCAAAATTACTTATCTTGATTATTTTTAATAATAATAAAACATTTTAAATTAAGTAGAAAAATATGATTAATATAATTAATATAGTATAATATAATATGATATGATTAATATAATAAATACAATATAATATAATTAATATAAGATAAAATAATATATAATATAATACAAATTATTATTACTAAAAATAATTAATACAATATATTTTATAAAGAGTATAAAATATGCCATACATTATAATATAATATAATATAATATAATATAATATAATATATAATATAATATAATATAATATAATATAATATAATATAATATAATATAATATAATATAATATAAAACTTGTTAATAACTGGAGTGCATTGAAAATTTACCCACATACATTTGATTTTTTTGGCTAAAACACTAAATAATAAAAATTACTTATCTTGATTAATTAATAATAGTAAAATATATTTTAAAATAAGTAGAAACATATAATCAATACAAATGTAATATAATAAATAATTTTTTTGGCTAAAATACTAAATAATAAAAATGTATTTTATATAAATAATATGATTATTTTTAATAATAATAATAAAATGAATTTTATATATATATATATATATATATATATATATATATATATATATATATATATATATATATATATATATATATATATATTACATATAATACACATTTTCTAATATAATATGAATTTGCTAATAAATGTACACTGTAAAATGTAAAAATAATAATAATAGATGTTTTAAAATAAACCTTTTGGTTAAATATTCAATGTATGTGATGTTATCCAAAATATTATGCCTAATTATGTTTCTGAAATTTCCAAATGTAGTGTTAACAGGTCAAATATTTCTATCATCATATCATGGCTTTCTGGATCACAAAAGCAGCAACATTAGCATGAGGAAAAAAATGACCGAAGTTTCATTTAGACAATCGGTTATTATAAGTGATTAATTCTGATTATATACTGCAATACTCACAAAAATACAGATGGAAACACTCTTCATACTCACAAACACCTTCAGAACTCTTCTGGGAGCCGAACAACAGCTGCTAATGAGCTGGGAGGATTGTCTGAGTGATGTATGATTCTGTCAGTGAAATCATAGCTGGAAATGGGGCACTCCATCACAGCTCCTCCAAACACACGTGCTGTAAATGTCCCCCTCTCCACTAAAAGGGGTTACTGATTGCTCAGGCTCCGGACACATCCAGCACACTCACGTTAGTGTGTCATTCGCCTGGTACGCGCTGTCCTGCTCTAGATTTGGACCAGCCACACATACAGTACAGCGCTGTACCATTTTGAAGGTGTATGAAAGCCTGTACTGTTACTGTAATGATTGTTTCCTGTGAGAGTCATAAAAACCCAACAGATGTTCCCATTCTGCCACCAATATACAATGCAAGCATTTCTGCTTTGTTGTTTTAACATGACATAATGGCTAAATCCCTAAATGGCCTAACAAAAGTGCATTGTTATGGTGCGCTTAAGACATGTTGGAAAGGTTGTATTCACGATTTGAACACACATGAACATCCACACATAGATGTCATAAATACAAGTGGGAAACTTGGGATTTTCTTTAAGCTTGGAGTCAGTGAGAAACGTGGTGGAATACCACAATACTTCTAGGTATTTAGCAGTGACATTGTAAGCTTTTTTTTCTGTGTAGTTAATCAAGAGAAGGTACACCGCCATCTACTTTCAGATGACGCCACGGACCGTTGGCTGAACGTCTGATGCATATGGCACACAAAACTGGAAACACTTCAGGAGTTTCGAAGTCTGATTGGTTGAACTCTACAGGATTTACAGGAGACGTGTGTATCGCGTTCTTAATGCATGGATGTCTGGATTTGTGATGCCAAACCCCCTCATGGAAGAAGCAAGCTGTTGTGTTTACAACTGTGACAATGAGCGCTTGCCAGGATCAACTAAATGCTGGATTTTCAAAATGATGTGCTAAGAAAAGTTTGCGGCTTAGACACCGGTCTGTTATTGTAGGAACAACTACGTTACATTTTCACACCCCTAAACATGACGCTGAACAGAACAAACTGTGATTGGTTGCTTTACATGTCAGTCAGATGGCCTCTGGACGGTCCTTGGCCAATGAAAGCTGCTATGGAGTCCAGACCTACTGCTGTCAGTCTGAAGGTGCGGCTACACAAGACAAACCGCCATCTTGCTTTATCAAAAGTGACTTGAATGCACCTGACGTCATAAACACGACTTCCCTACTCATAAGGAGGACTTAAACACACCATTATTTTAGGTCCAATGACTCCATTATTATACTAGTCAAAGTTTCTTGTATAATGGACATAGGCTAGTAAGAGCTGTACATGTAAACCTCACTCCCCTGGCCTCAAGAGGCACGCTAGTGACTAAAGCTAGTGGCTGCATGCCGGTTCGAATCCCGCTCATTTGTGGTTACATTTGGTGCTTTGACCCAGGTGGGAGTGAGGTTTAGGGTGGTGAGTGTAACGTAGGCCAGTAAGAACTGTGCGGGTAAACCTCACTCCCCTGGCCTCAAAAGGCGGGCTAGAAGCCGTGGTCTTTATCATCCTTGTTAGTGCGCCCACCTTCCACGCTCTGAACTGGTCGAGTAGGACCAGTTACATTTGGTGCTGGTGACCCAGGAGGGAGTGAGGTTTATGGTGGTGAGTGTAACGTAGGCCAGTAAGAGCTGTGTGTGTAAACCTCACTCCCCTGGCCTCAAGAGGCGGGCTAGAACCTGCGGCCTTTAGTGTCCTTGTTAGCGCGTTAGTCCTCTTACACCAGAGACCCTCGTTCAAATCCCGCTTGGAGCAGGGTGAGTATAGGACGGGATACACTTGCACAAAAAACAGTCATAATGTAGTTTCTGGTCCTATTTTGACTAATTAAACACTGTTTCTGCTCCTGTACCTTAAGACTTATCTAAATGACCTCTGCTATGATTGGATAACTAAATAATGAATGGGCATAAACATAAAAGTGGGCGTGATATTTTAATGAGCTAATGACTAATGTCAATAGAGTACAAGTTTTTCCCATTCCTTTTCTCCTTAGAGATGGCAAACTAAAATTAACAACATGCAAAATAACGATATGTCTGTAAACACGGATTATAATTATAAATGTCTTTTATCTCATTCGCTTCCTAAAAGTATGCACTTAGCTAAGATGTCACCACCCTTAAAATTCCTTACATTAAGTGTTATATGTTCCAGATTTTATATTTATAGATTTTAAAATAGTGTTACTGATAAATATTATCATTCAAAAGTTTGAGTTTATGCTCATCAAGGCTGCGTTTATTTGATCAACCATACAGTAAAAACAGTGAAATATAGATTTTGTTTTCTATTTGAATATATTTTAAAGTGTGATTTATTCCTGTGATCAAAGCTGAATTTTCAGCATCATTACTCCAGTCTTCAGTGTCACATGATCCTTCAGAAATCATTCTGATATGATGATTTGATGATCAAGAAACATTTCTGATCATTATCAATGTTGAGCATCATTTATTTAAATCTTTTGTAAAATTATAAATGTCTTTACAGTCACTTTTGATCAATTTAATGCATCCTTGCTTAATAAAACTATTAATGACCCCAAACTTTGAAAGATAGTGTACATATTCATGCAAACACATCATTTAATTTATTTCTTCAGCATAAATCTTATTCACTGCATCTCATATCTAAGGCAAGAGATATTCCTCTGAGGCACATCAGCTCAAGCTCAGTTCAAGAACTGCCTGAATGTTATCATTAAAAATCAATTCTCTCTGGAGCTTTTTACTATGAAGGCGATTTCTGAAAGACCTGTTTTTTTGTAGCTTAGTTTCCTTCTGGGTGGACTGAGGAGGAAGGTTTGCATTGTGATGCACACTCTCTTTTAATTATCAAAAGGCAAAGATTTTCCACAGGTTGCACCAGTCTGTCACCTACTGTATTATTTCTCTCGAATCATAAAGCAAAAGCTTTTGCAATTTTTTTTTTCTTTTCGCGACAGCACTTTTAGGGGTGACATTAATCAAGGTTAGTGACATTTGGAGCCGGCCAATCCATCCCCAGGCAAAAATCCCAGCAGCAGCGATACCGAGCATGACTGGCACCGTCCAGATCCCGAAGCCGCACCGCCACGATAAGACCTAATGCCCTCAAACCACATGGGAACGAGTCTCAAGATCGAACAACCAGAGGGTAAAAATAAATAAAGAAATAGGGACGGATAAGAAGGGGAGAAGATGAATTGCTTGCAAACGTTTGGGCCTTCAAGCTTCAGCTCTGACTATCAAAATGCCAATTCATGCATGAAATTCAAGCTGAACCAAGAGTACAATAACAGCGAACACAGACATGACCTTTTGATAGTCATTAAATAGACAGGTCTTTGATTTCAAACAGCGTGGATCATATTTTGCATTACAATACAAGGATTTACCTGCATATTAGACTTACTCTTCAGTCATAATAACGTCTGCGGTTTTGCTAAATGTTACTCACTGCCTCCTCTGTAGATTTAAAGGAACAGTGCACACAAAATTAGCATTTTTCATCCATTAACTTGCCCTTGTGTCATTCCGACAACATATTATTTTATTTTCTTCTTCTGTGAAAAAAAATTAGATGTTAGGCAGAATGTCAGAGTTGCTTTTTTTCTCTCCAAATAACCAGTAAATAGTGATTTACACTGGCAATTTTTTTTTGCCAATTTTTAAAAAGCAGTCCAAATGACTTGAATTCAATATGAATCGAATCTTCAATTAAAGGAACAATATGTAAGATTTTTGGATTAAAATATCCAAAACCACTAGAACAGTTATATATTTTGTTGACTTGTGTACTTAAATCATCCCAAATGTTTAAAATCCAGAGAAATAAGCCTTTTTTTCTCTAAGCTTTTTTTTTTACCAGGACATGACTGTGTCCGTGCGTCCAAAGACACTTATATATGATGTACATATGATAACATATGATGTGTTTTATTAGACAGGTGAGCAACTGTTTGGATGCATTCATGGATCCATCATTCATCCATGAATGATCCATCATTCATGGATCATTCATGGACAGTAAACTAATCATTGTTATACAGCTCAACACAGTTAGTCTTATTGTTTAAATCTGGTTTTCTTGATTTACCGCGAGTACCATGTTTTACCATGCCTAATATCCATCTAGCTCACTGCAGTGTGAACAAGTGTCTCATAGCAGCCGCCGAGCGAATGCACAGAGTAGCATTATAACATAACTTTCAACACACTCAAATATATCTAATATGATAAAACAGCACTGCGTTACCACACATACACATGAGCGGAAGAAGCAGAAGTGGCAACTGTGGCAGAATAAAAGCTCCGCTGCTGTCCAGTTGTGTGTCGCACTTGTCTCTCATTAGCAGTCGCTCCAGTGGCCACGTTGTGCTCCCACAACACTCCGCCCTGCTCTGCTTCATACTACAGTAACGTTAATAATCTCATCCATGAATATGATTACTGCCCGAGTCCCATCCCAATTCTTTTCCACCGACTGTAAGGTGAAGACGACAACTCCCATGATTCTACACTCAATATCGGCGTCATCAAGCTACACCTTTGTTTTAAATAGGCGACCTCTAGGCTACATATTGTGCCTTTAAAAATGGCATCATTATATGCTGCATTCACGCCATGTCATAATTACTGTAGTCTCAAGATGACAACACGTGGCGTTATATTCAGAGTTGTTCACATCCCGGGACTGTGAATTATACATTTCTATGGCACCACTATCAATGTATAAATGAATATGCAGCGGCCACGTTACAAGTAGGAGCTCTCAGACAATTCCCATCTCACAAGCTGTACTTACAAGGACGTGAACACAAGTTGAAATCACATAATTGCGGTAATTGAACGCACCTACACACTGTGGGTCGTGCCAGGTTTGATATGATTGGTTCTTGCATGTCATGTGACCAATTATGATGTTGAAAGTTTAAAAACTACAATAGTATATATGTCATTGATACTAAAATAAAACTGATTACATTTCATTGTGAACAAGTACTGCTATCTGCTATGTTGCTGCACATTAGTCAAATAAAACATTGACTATCAGTAATAACAATATAAATCACAATCCAATTTGATAGAAAACAGCAGCTAGGATATTCTGCATAACATCACTTTTTTGTGTTTCACGGATTTAAAAAAGTAAATAATATGGGGATAAATGAGGACAAAACTTTCATTGAACTTTTCCTTTAATTGCTCCCAAGGCTAAAAGAAGAAGTAGTGGATGAGTTATAGAGCCCACAAACACAACCCCCCTATGCACAAAATAACCATATACCTTTGACACACAAGCATATCTTAATTTGTGAAAATGGCTTGCGTTGGCCTGAAGAAAGCAGCCTAATTCGAAACCGGCCATGTGTAAAAATGTCTGTTTATCCCAGAGGGAGGCTTTTAATGGATATATAAGAGGGCCGTAAGGAGTTAATTGTTTGTGGCTCGCGATTTGATATTAACTACACTGTGTTGCTATAAGAACAAGGGCAGGGGAGTCTAGTATCTAGTTTACTCTCAAATACTTGCATTAATATACATATAGATAAACGTGTGCGGGTCTGTTTGGACGTGCATCCAATTTTGCTTCTGTTTTCTATTTTAGCCCTTAATCTTATTGTCTGTAGTTGTGGTTAGACTGTGTCCTCCAAAGATCTCATCTTAAACTTTCCAAGCGCAGGAGGGTAATTGCTATCAGATCAATTTACTCAAGAAAAGTGGTGCCTGTTTTCTAAGTGCTTGATAGATGGAGACCAACTTGTCTAAATTGGCGGCGACCTTGAAGAGTCATTAACAGTAGAAGGAGAAATGCGGCCGGTGACTTTATTGACTTGGAGAATCCCAGTGATTGCGCAGATAGGCTCGGCTGCCCCTTGATATAGAAAAAGAAATGAATAAATGATTAAACAGAATTCAAATGATTAGTCATAACTTCCTTGAAGGGGTATTTCTGCAGCTTTAACATCCTTTCTGCTAGATGAGCTTAAAAGTCTGCACTTTAAAAAAGAATTTTTGAAACTGGAGTATATATGTCTTACTAGAAAATACTGTTTCAGACTACTTTAAAAAAAAAAAAACAACCATTAAAACAGACCAACTAAGACCGGAAACAGCTTTTTTTTATTAGTGAACAGATCAGGATCACCACCTTAAAACCAGTTAAGCTAGTCCAAACACCAGTCAGTAACATTTTGCTCAGTCATTGAAACTCTTGCTAACGAGATTCATCTACGTGCACTGTACGATCTTTGACAGTCGACTCCCAGCAGGGACGCCCTGTATCTCGGACCACTGCTTCTGTCCAGTGGCTACATCGCACACTTGCTGTAGCGTAAAGCTAATGAAGTCATTTAATCTACCTGAACGCTCCCACAGGGGTGTCCCACTTTAATTATGTTCTTAAACGTCTCTCACATGCACTAATAGGCAGAAATGAAACATGGCACCACGTTAACAAATCCTGGTGGAAGAAGGGACCTCAGCACAGATATTTAAAACTTCACGGGCTGGCATTAATTTTAGCCGCTACGGATGTGCGTAAGCTATGTAGCAAAGCGAGTGCATGATTAGATGCCGCCCCAGTCGGCACAGAGCGTAAAGAGCATTTATCTCCATTTCTGGTGCAATAGGCTTAGCAAAACTAGTCACTCAGTTGATTTAAACTGCCTTTATTATATCTTGCCATGATATTAGGCTACTTATTATTTATTTTTTTGGACAAAGTCCAAAAGTGTAAGACCAATAATGAAAATACTCATATTTTGCACAAAAAAAAGAGAAAATAAAAGAAAAAGATTTTCAATGTGGTAATTTTTCCAACCCCAGTCTATATACAATATGGACGGATGGACAGACAGGCGGACGGACGGACCATAGATAGATGGACGGATGGATGGATTGTAGATAGATGGACAGACAGACAGACAGGCAGACAGATGGACCACAGATAGATGGATGGACAAAGACTGTCTATAGATGGATGGACGGACGGACAGACCGTAGACAGATGGGTGGACAGATGGGCCATAGATAGCTGGACAGACGGACAGACTGTACATATATGGACAGGTGGACGGACGGATGGATGTAGATAGATAGACGGACGGACTGTTTATAGATGGACGGACTGTAGACAGATGGATGGATGGAAAAACTGTAGATAGATGGACGGATGGACAGGCCGCAGATAGACGGACAGGTGGACGGACGGACCGTAGATAGATGGATGGACGGACAGACTGTTTATAGATGGACGGACTGTAGCTAGATGGATGGACGGAAAAACTGTAGATTGATGGACGGATGGACAGGCCGCAGATAGACGGACAGGTGGACGGACGGACCGTAGATAGATGGATGGACGGACAGACTGTTTATAGATGGACGGACTGTAGATAGATGGATGGACGGAAAAACTGTAGATTGATGGACGGATGGACGGGCCACAGATAGACGGACAGGCGGAAAGACGGACCACAGATAGAAGGATGGAAGGACAGACTGTAGATAGATGGACAGACTAACAGACTGTAGATAGATGGATGGATGGATGGATGGATGGATGGATGGATGGATGGATGGATGTATGGATGGATGGATGGATGGATGGATGGGTGGATGGATGGATGGTAGATAGATGGATGGACGGAAAAACTGTAGATAGATGGATGGATGGACGGGCCGCAGATAGACGGACAGGTGGACAGGCGGACAGGCAGACGAACGGACCATAGATAAATGGATGGATGGATGGATGGATGGATGGATGGATGGATGGATGGATGGATGGATGGATGGATGGATGGATGGATGGATGGATGGATGGATGGATGGGTGGATGGATGGATGGATGGTAGATAGATAGATGGACGGACTGACGGATGTACGAACCACTTACTTATAGACAGACAGACAGATAGACAAATAGACAATAGTAAAGTACAAATAAGATGTAAAACACTGACTTTCATGTAGGAAGTCTAATGTTTTCACATTAATGTTCTGATGGGAAAAACATATTAAAAGTTCATTATTCAACAGGTGTTCATGTTGGTATTGAGCAATAATCTGCGTACGGCAACAATCCAACAGTGTTCTTCTTTTATTGATAATAGTGTGTAGCCACATCAAATGAGACAAACGCTTCTCTGTTAATGAGCATTAAATGACTGCTAATTGTTTGATTGAATTGCTGTCACCTATCTAAGCATGTCTAATTGAAGAGTGCGGAGCGAGGCATTTACAGTGCCGCTGACAAAAAAAATTTTTGTGTGTGCCAATTACCAGAGAAAAGGCGAGCATGCTTTTTTTGTTCTTTAGTCTTTACACTGACTTGATCTATCTTATGAAGTTACTGTGATGCAGCGGCTTTGTGGATTTTTATCACACAGCCCGTTTGTTGCATGAGAACAATGGCAATGCAAATAGGCTGATAAGACATTCGGTTTTCGGTTGCGAACTGGGAGGCAGCTGTGTATTTTCACATCCTCCAAGTGAAATTAACTGCAAGAAAGAGCATGCAAGAAAGAAAATCACAATCTAAAAATCAGATTATATAATGCGCTTAATAATTTCCCTTCATTATCAACACCACACTGTCATTCACGTCCCTCCAATGTTATTAAATGTGCAAACACATGCATTTGAATCTATAGACCCACATAATTATAATACAAAATATGGATGCCAGTTGCATGAACGTAGCTTTTGTTTGTCTGCTTGTAAATTGCACAGGCTGTTTTTCACTATTTTTGATGCAAGTGCCAATATTGATGGCATGGAGTGGGGGGTATTTTGAGTGACACGGTCCAGCTCAGTCTTGCTGAGATAAAATTCATTCCTTTATTGGGAAAAAGCCCCTTTCCCCAACACCATTCCTCCGTCCGCCTGCCTGTGTGGTGGTCTGACAGATTAAACAGCATCCCCACAATGGCATAGTTACGTGTGAGGCTTTAATATTGTCCACTGGAGCCCCCTGTTTCCTCATTTAATCCCTGTGTAATATGTTGGCCAGAAAACCCTCATGCTGTACACAATGCACGCCCAGCTAAGACACAAAAAAGGCTAATTAGTCGCCCACCCTTCCACTCCGCCCCCTCTTGCAAATCCTCATTCATTCCATTTACAGGCACAGTATCTGGTTTTGTTATCAGGGCCACCAATGTGTTGTTGGCTGCCATTGTTTTGTTATATTTGACATAAAATGTGGCTCAAATAGAACAGTAAATTACTACTTGCATGTGGGATTTTAACTATGATCCAGCACTCATTGGAAAACTAAGAAGGTACAAATATTCTGGGCTCAGTACAAGTTAAGTTCCTTCTGTCAACAACAAAAACTAAGAGAAAAAAACATGTTTAATGTAATGCATGTATACAAAGGAAGTAAGCAGTGTAATGCAATCCATAAAAAAGACCAGGTATCTTTTGCATGACACGCAAGAATACTAAAAAGAGACTATCTAATGGTTATTAGATAACTAGATGTTCATCCATATAAAACAGTATTTATTTGATAAAAAATACAGTAAAAACCTTATGTGTTTTATGAACAGAAAGATCAAAAGTACAGCATTTATTTGAAACAGAAATCTGACTGTAAATGTCTTTACTGTCTCTTCTATGGAAACTTGTTTCCGCCACAGAATAAAAAAAAAGAAGAGGTAATTGCGAAATATAAAGTCAGAATTGTGAGATATATAAAGTCAGAATTGTGAGATATAAAGTCAGAATTGTGAGATATAAAGTCAGAATTATGAGATATAAAGTCAGAATTGCGAGATATAAAGTCAGAATTGAAAGATATAAAGTCAGAATTGAGTGATATAAAGTCAGAATTATGAGTTATAAAGTCAGAATTACGAGATATAAAGTCAGAATTGAGATATAAAGTCAGAATTGCGAGATATAAAGTCAGAATTATGAGTTATAAAGTCAGAATTACGAGATATAAAGTCGGAATTGCAAGATATTAAGTCGGAATTGGGAGATATTAAGTCAGAACTGCGAGATATAAAGTCAGAATTGCGAGTTATAAAGTCAGAATTGAGTGATATAAAGTCAGAATTGAGTGATATAAAGTCAGAATTGAGTGATATAAAGTCAGACTTGAGTGATATAAAGTCAGAAATTGCGAGTTATAAAGTCAGAATTGAGTGAGATATAAAGTCAGACTTGAGTGATATAAAGTCAGAATTGAGTGATATAAAGTCAGAATTGAATTAAAGTCAGAATTAGTGATATAAAGTCAGAATTGAGTGATATAAAGTCAGAATTGAGAGATATAAAGTCAGAATTGAGTGATATAAAGTCAGATATAAAGTCAGAATTGAGAGATATAAAGTCAGAATTGAGTGATATAAAGTCAGAATTTATAAAGTCAGAATTGTGAGTTATAAAGTGAGAGATATAAAGTCAGAGATATAAAGTGAGTGATATAAAGTCAGAATTGAGTGATATAAAGTCAGAATTGAGTGAATTGTGAGTTATAAAGTCAGAATTGAGTGATATAAAGTCAGACTTGAGTGATATAAAGTCAGAATTGCGAGTTATAAAGTCAGAATTGAGTGAGATATAAAGTCAGAATTGAGTGATATAAAGTCAGAATTGAGTGATATAAAGTCAGAATTGAGTGATATAAAGTCAGAATTGAGAGATATAAAGTCAGAATTGTGAGTTATAAAGTCAGAATTGAGAGATATAAAGTCAGAATTGAGAGATATAAAGTCAGACTTGAGTGATATAAAGTCAGAATTGAGTGATATAAAGTCAGAATTAAAGTCAGAAGTGATATAAAGTCAGAATTGCGAGTTATAAAGTCAGAATTGAGTGATATAAAGTCAGACTTGAGTGATATAAAGTCAGAATTGCGAGTTATAAAGTCAGAATTGTGAGATATAAAGTCAGAATTGAGTGATATAAAGTCAGAATTGAGTGATATAAAGTCAGAATTGAGAGATATAAAGTCAGAATTGAATTGAGATATATAAAGTCAGAATTGAGTTATAAAGTCAGTTATAAAGTCAGAATTAAAGCAGAATTGCGAGATATAAAGTTAGAAGATATAAAGTCAGAATTGCGAGTTGCGAGTTATAAAGTCAGAATTGCGAGTTATAAAGTCAGAATTGCGAGATATAAAGTTAGAAGTTGCGAGATATAAAGTCGGAATATAAAGTCAGAATTGCGAAGTTGCGAGATATAAAGTCAGAATTGCGAGATATAAAGTCAGAATTGCAAGTTATAAAGTCGGAATTGCGAGATATAAAGTCAGAATTGCAAGTTATAAAGTCGAATTGAGAGATATAAAGTCAGAATTGCAAGTTATAAAGTCAGAATTGCGAGATATAAAGTCAGAATTGCAAGTTATAAAGTCGAATCAGAATTGCGAGATATAAAGTCAGAATTGCAAGTTATAAAGTCGGAATTTGAGAGATATAAAGTCAGAGATATAAAGTCAGAATTGCAAGTTATAAAGTCAGAATTGAGTGATATAAAGTCAGAATTGTGAGTTTTAAAGTCAGAATTGCGAGATATAAAGTCAGAATTGAGAGATATAAAGTCAGACTTGAGTTATAAAGTCAGAATTGCAAGTTATAAAGTCGGAATTGCGAGATATAAAGTCAGAATTGCAAGTTATAAAGTCAGAATTAAGAGAGTTATAAAGTTAGAATTTGAGTTATAAAGTCATAATTGCAAGTTATAAAGTCGCGAATTGCGAGTTATAAAGTCAGAATTGTGAGTTATAAAGTCAGAATTAGTGATATAAAGTCAGAGT
Organism: Paracanthobrama guichenoti; assembly: GCA_018749465.1. Classification (NCBI taxonomy): domain Eukaryota; kingdom Metazoa; phylum Chordata; class Actinopteri; order Cypriniformes; family Gobionidae; genus Paracanthobrama; species Paracanthobrama guichenoti. The sequence goes on from CM031953.1 coordinate 28,171,444, forward strand.
TATAAAGATAGTCAATGCAAGTTATAAAGTCAGAATTGCGAGATATAAAGTCAGAATTATATAAAGTCAAGTGAGAGATATAAAGCGAGTTTTAAAGTCAGAATTGTGAGATATAAAGTCAGAATTGCGAGTTGCGAGTTTTAAAGTCAGAATTGTGAGATATAAAGTCAGAATTGCGAGTTATAAAGTCAGAATTGAGAGATAAAGTCAGAAATTGCGAGATATAAAGTCAGAATTGCAAGAGATATAAAGTCAGAATTGAGTGATATAAAGTCAGAATTGTGAGATATAAAGTCAGAATTGAGAGATATAAAGTCAGAATTGAGTGAGATATAAAGTCAGAATTGAGTGATATAAAGTCATAAATTGAGAGATATAAAGTCAGAATTGAGTGATATGAAAGTCAGAATTGAGTGATATAAAGTCAGAATTGAGTGATATAAAGTCAGAATTGAGTGATATAAAGTCAGAATTGAGAGATATAAAGTCAGAATTGAGTGAGTTATAAAGTCAGAATTGCGAGTTATAAAGTCAGAATTGAGTGATATAAAGTCAGAATTGAGTGAGTTATAAAGTCAGAATTTGAAGTTATAAAGTCAGAATTGAGAGATATAAAGTCAGAAACTATCCTTTAACTTTGCATGCAAACCCAGTGCATCACATCTCTGGAATTGCATCATATTCTTTACCTGGCTGTCAGGTGCCTTCAAATCTGTGAGAAACAAACAGGCAGCTGGAGGACTATGAAGTGTCTATGTGACAAGATTGAATCTGTCTTCTTAGCCAATTAATGATTCGATTGGCTGCTTTCAGGCATATGATCTAATGTAATATATAATAAAACTCTACAGCTCTCATTCTTTCCTTTTCATTCGATTGTACGCTGTCAGAAAATAAATATCATTATCTAAGAGTGACAGACTAAAGCATTCTGAAATTCCCTTACCGGTCGCCAGCGGGCTGCTGATGTGTCGCATCTAACAATCACTAGCACATGCTAGATTGTACGGAGGAGTTTATAATTATAATCTGTGAGAGCATGAAAAGTGGAAATTGATGGCTGGGATTGTGAAAAGATGGCCTCTTCAGCAATGTACAGTAGCTTTTGACTGGCTTTGAAATCATCTAATGTCAGAAAATGTTACAAAGTCAGATTTGTAAGCTTTTTACAAAGCTCACTGATGAACAAAAGACTTCAATAAACAACTCTGAACTCTGAGCCCTTCAGAAGAAAGAAACGTTATTTCGTCTTGGACAATGTGCGGCATTCTTGTTAAGCTTTGCTTTGTGCCCTCGCAATTTTTTTCATTGGATTGTTAATGACATGGCAGTGTATATCAAAAGACTTTATGAAGGATGCCCCTTCAGCTGTCATTAAACTGGATTGCTGCTTAGATAAGAGGTCGCCGTCACAGATGACGTTTTGAGTGGTTGTCAGGGTGTTGCTATACAGTTGCTATGGTGTTTTGAGGTGTTGTAAGTGCATTGCTTTTTCAAAATCCTAAAACTTTGTTTCTTTACACATTTCTAAATCCATAATTTTCAATATGGCCTTGGACCCTGTATTTTCTGATTGTTAACCCTGGCACAGCATCATCATGGCCTTCCAAACACAATTGTTTTGCATGGAAGTCTGTTTACAAGCGCTCATGAATAAGTTAGCCCACAGCGGCGGCTGAACATGTGGGGAAGACACTCTCTCTTGAATCTAAGTAGGTTAAATCAAGTTGCCAAATGGAGTGGATTTGACAAGGCTCCCTGCTACCCCGATGAGCATGAACTATCTCGTCTCCTCTGAAATGGATATTTTCCCTACATTTTCACGCTGGACCGGAAGGCCCGGGAGCAACGGCTGCCACTGGAAAACCCAAAACAGAGCTGACAGGAGTGAGACGTGAAGCTAGCGCTCTGTTTTGATCGGGACTTAAAACGTTAGTGGGAGCCCATCACTCGACTCTTGGTCAAAGAAAACGGGAAGCCTTTTGACATTTTCTATTGCGACGACATGCAATCCTTCCACGGTGGTCTGTGCCTACGGCTGTAAGAGTGGTAAGCTGGGTTTTTTGTTTTGTTTTGCAGTGTCCAAGAGCAGCCCAGTTTGCCGTGCCGGGTTTGTCCCTGAGATGTGCGTGACTAGAGGAGGAGCGTTCACCGAGAGAATTAGCACAGCGACCCAGTTTAGACACCAAAAGCCTGACTCTGCGGCTCAGACACTTAACCTTTACTGACTCGCGCAGACAGCAGCAGCACTTTAGAAAGGAGGCAGAGGAAAAGGGAATGGATTGTCATGAGTGCTATTAGCCACAGATCGAGCAGAAAATTACCTGACAAAGTATGAGTTTGTGATGATTTGAGTAATACATTCAAAACAGAGTGCCGTGATACTGGAAACACGAGGGAAATTGAATTAATAACAATTCTACAGCATTTAGTCACGTATACAGTGAAATAAACATCGGCTGCTCATGCCAGTACAATGAGAACTGCAGAAATGCGTGGGTAAATAGAATAAAAAAACTAGAGAAAGAACGAATCATAAAAAGAGACTTTTTGCAAATGATTTAACACAGAGACCTACAATAGTAATGCCAATCAAGACTATTTAAATGATAAGTACATCATAATTTCCATGTCAAAAACTGAACTAAAGTCTAAAAATTTTATTAAATGCACATGGCTCAAAAAAAGTATACAGACATAGACCAACCATTTAAACATATCAGATAATCAAAATATAGTCTGACATATTATGTATAAAGAATTTGACAGTAAATGTCTTGAAGTGTATTTCATAATCAAATTTACTGTATATATTTGTTACAAAAGAAGTGTTTTGATGGCTAGAACATTACTATTGTCATGCGGCCTTCATTGGTCTTGTATTTCTAAAATCATTTACTCTTTACTGTCTCACAGCTAAAAATGAAATAAAAATTCTTTAATATTAAAAATATTGTCATTAAAATGTGTCTCTGAAACCATCCTCTCCACAGCACCACAGTTAAAATATTTACAGCTAAATTATATTACATTTTATGGTAACAATAAGGTCTCATTTGTTAACATTAGTTAGTGCATTAACTAACATGCACTAACAATGAGTATTTATTAATTTTCGTTAATGTTAGTTTATAAAAATGGTAACACTTTAGTATGGGGGAACACATATTCACTATTAACTATGACTTGTGCCTCAATAAATTCCTCAGCTTATTAATAGTTGTTTAGGTATTTGCAGGATTAAGGGATGCAGAATAAGGCATTAATATGTGCTTTATAAGTACTAATAAACAGACAATATCCTAGTAATATGCATAATAGCAAGAATTAAACCCTAAAATAAAGTGTTACCATAAAAATATAGTCGTTCATTGTTTGTTCATGTTAGTTCACAGTGCATTAACTAATGTTAACAAATACAACTTTTGATTTGAATTATGTATTAGTAAATGTTGAAATTAACTAAGATTAATAAATGCTGAAGAAGTATTGTTCATTCTTAGTTAATGTTAACTAAAGTAGTTAACTAATGTTAACTAATGAAACGTTACTGTAAAGTGTTAAAACCATTATATTATCATTATTATTCTGGCCTAGCAGATGACAAAACAGGTAAAATATCTCATTGCCTTAAACTGAAGAAGGGACTATCGAACAACCAGAATGTCATATTCTTTATCTCAAATCACATAATGTAAAGGTACTACTGTTGTAAAAAATATTGATATTTTAATATGCATCGGTTCCAATACTCCTTTCTGCAGTATCGATACACCAGCTGTGCGTTCTGCGAAATGACACCCGCCTCCTGTCACCTCCTGTTAAATAGTGCTTGTATTGCATATCATTTTACTAATTCTCGCAGGTTTTGCGCTCACACCAAAAGCATGCGCATCAATGATCCATCCATAAAAGTGGCATTCACATAAAGCTGTCTCTCAAACAAATTGTGAGTACCAAATTGACTTATTTTTTGTGGCTTATTGCGCTTAAACATTGAAAAATGATGTCAAAATGCCGTCTTGGCAAGTATTCAGATAAATACAGTCAGTTTTGGAACATAAATAGTTGAGAGAAACCGCATGTTGTGTAACAGTATACTGGATCCATGCAGAAACTCTTAAAGTGACAGCAGCCTAATAAACATGCTGCTGTCTGTCATGTTAATCAAAGAACAAAAAACAACTTTTCTAACTTTAATTGTAAGTGTGGCGAGCAGCGAGGCGAGGGACCGTGAGAGCGGGCCGGTGGCGAATGATGATGAGCGTCAGCTGTGCGCTACACCGGTCTCGTCTCATGGAGGAGTGACGGGAGCATAAAAGGAGGAGCGACGACAGTGCAAGACGAGATTGTATCAAAGTTGGAAATTCCAGTATATCGAACTAGTATTCCGACATTAGTAGGTGCTACATTTGGTTTGAAACTTTTTGGAACCGCTAAAAAGTATTCTTCTATATAGTATGGATGTGTGTAGTTAGTATGAATGGAATTTGGACGTACATTTGTCATGTTGTCATAGTCATGTGATCTACGGCGTCAGTTGTGTCGCTTCACCGCCATTCACAAATCCACTGCTATGTCCAGTATATACACACTTCAGAATCTTGACAGAAGAAGTAGGTCATCAGGGTACTTTTCGACTACCGTACTTTAAAGTACTTTAAATTCGGACTACTTAACGCACATATCTACTATATGTGACCATGGAACACAAAAAACAGCCATAAGCCGCACAGGTATATTTGTGGCAATAGCCAACAATACTTTGTATTTTTTTATGCCAAAAAATCATTAAGATATTAAGTAAAAGATCAAGTTCCATGAAGATGTTTTGTACATTTCCTACCGTAAATATATCATATCCTAACAAACCATACATCAATGGAAAGCGTATTTATTCAGCTTTCAGATGATGTCTAAATCTCACTTTCAAAAAATTGACCCTTATGATTGATTTTGTGGTCCAGGGTCACATATAGTATGAAAGTAGGCACATTCTGATGCAGAGACTCTTTGGGCTTGGAAATGTAAAAACACAGTTCTGAAAACATTCAAATGTGCTTGAAGATGATGAAACAGCAACTAAAATTCATCCCTAGTAATTTTTTAGAGTATTGTCACTCACCAATGCAGTTGTCTCTGTGCTCTTCAAATCCAGCGCTGCACACACATCGTCCAATAGGAACGAGCCACTCGCCCTCAGCGCTGCAGTACATCTTGGGCGTGTCTCTCTCCTCGGCGTGGTCCACACACTGACCTCTGACCTCCACGAGCGAGGACGAGTCGGCCCCCGTGACCACGTCCGTGAAGACGGCCAGGTTGCGAGCCATTCCCGAGCAGCGTTTGTAGTACACTCGGACGGACACGACAGCGATGCAGGCTCCTATATCCTGAAAGGCCAAGTAGAAGCCGCGTTTGCTGAGCGGCCCGACGCCACGGATTTCAGTGTTCAGTTTGAGTCTCCTCACCCCCAGGTCCACGTTAGTGAAACTCTCGTCGGCAGCGATGGTGTCGATCTTGGAAAACTGACTCTCCCAGATGGTCGTGCCAACATCACGGTCGGTCTCGTAGTAGTAGAGGTTAAAGGTCTCCTTGCAGGTACCGAGAACGCCTGGCATGCTGTTGCAGTCTCGCAGCGTGAATTTCATCTCGATGTAGATCCGCCGGGCGCCGTCCCGCTGGATCCAGTTGGTCCGGAGCCAGTTGTTCTGGCTCGGGCTCATAACGTTGCACACCTGGTACGTGTGGATGGGGCTGAAATACTCATCCATTTCATTGATTGCATCCCACTGGCAAAGACAGAAGGAAATCAGGGTTATTATTGAAAATGGTTACCTTTGAAAGAATTTTTTATTTTGTTTTTATTAAATTTTTTGTTTTACATGTAAAAATAATTAATACCATTATATTTTATTTTATATAGAGTTGCCATGTTAAGATCACATGACCAGAAGTGTCATGCAACTCAACAAATCACTAAGAATTATAACAACAACAAAAATGTTTACTTTATATAGTTCTTTCAGTAATAATAATAAAAAATAAATAATAATAATAAATATAAATAAATAAAAAGACAGCGAAAACTGAACAAAAAGTGTATCTTTAAGGATAGGAGATTACACGCTCAAAATGTGCTGTTGCAAACACATCTTTAATGCGATAGAGATCTTATTTGTGGATTTACATATTTACAGTGTGAAGATTCTTATAAATCAGTCCATTATTATTTCAACAGCATATCACTTTTCACAGCAATGTGCATGAGAGCTACTTTAAAACGTTTACATATGCATTGCAGTGCATAAGATTAATATCATGATGAATGTGGCCTGCATTTCCTTAATAACGTTCAGTATTCCTCGTTATTCATGGGTGGTTTTTGTGCGGTTTAAGCAGTTTCTTATGCAATGCAAATAATCAGGCATGAATAAATATTTTATTATGAGTTGCAAATGAACTTAAAGATTCATATCATGAGCCTGAAGCAAAAAATGGAAATGCTGATCAATGAGAATGAAGCTGTCAAACCCAAACCCAACAAACAGGTAAAACCTACTGCTAAATAAAGAAGTTGCTACTCATTTAACCACAGTTTTCAGTAGCGTGATAGCAGTTGAGAAAAAAAAAAAAAAAAGAGGCAAAAACAGCAGCATTTATCATTTAACTTTAACAGCACTGAGTGACTTTCAGGTAGATGGTCAAGAACAACAGGTCTTAAAGGGATAGTTCACCCAAAAATGTAGCCATCATTTACTCGCCCTCAAGTTGTTCCTCATACTCATACAGATCTGGAACAACACGAGGGTGAGTAAATGATGAGAATTTTCATATTTGGATGACCTATCCCTTTAACAAAATTCCCTCTTCTCTTTTTTTGTGCAGAAAAACCTTCATAAGAAGAGCATATGGACAGTTGTCCTCCGTAAAGACCTTCTCTGATGGCTCTGTCTGTGGGCAATTAGCTGTTCTCTTTCATCATTCTCATGTAATAGTACAGCAGGTGAGTTGAAGGCTAGCTGCGTAATGAAAGACCTCCAGTATGACTGGGTTTACAGCCCCACGAGGAGGGGTGCTACGTGCCGCCACACATCAGGTCTTTCATCTCACAAGCTCTCAGCTCACACCAAGCTTTACTGACGGCACACGTCGTGAGCGAGCGCTGGATATTCGCTGGTAATTAAAAGCAGAGGGCTGCCGGATAAACAGAGTGGACAGATTATGATGCTCGGGAGAGATCTGGAGTGGGAAAATTGTAAATAATGAATGCCATTGTATTACAATGTACACAACAATATAGTTGGTATTGGTGTAAATTGATATCTTCTATGCTCAGTTTTCTTATAAGTTCAACAGGTAAACTAAATGCTTATAGCTAGCAATTTGCATATAAATATTTCCATTTTAAAGCACATTTCCTGTAGCTCTAATAAGAAATGATCATAATTTTGGTGGTAAATAACTGTAAAAAACAGTTAAAACCTGTTAATCGGTTGACGATAAGATCCCTTACTTTATATGGTGAAGAACTGTATGGCTGTGTTCACACTTCACTGTGTTCACACAAGAGCGCTCTTTTAGTCAACAAAAAAGCTGTCCGCATTTGGTTCCAATAGCAGCCGAGGGTGTCTTCTGTTGCTATAACAACAGCAACAACAAGAGTGCTGTGTGGTGCAGAGATACAAAATGTCAAGAAAGAGAACGTTGGCTCTTGCGTTGGCTTTTGATGTTAATGGGGAGGAGAATGTTGGTTCACAATAATGTTTGTGGGTGCACAACATTATACAGGAAGAAAACAGTATGGTGCTTACAATAATTGAGTCCAGGAGCTCCGGTTGGATGATGTGAGGTTTGCGGCATATTTTAGGCTTAACAAAAGTCAGTTTGAAGAACTGCTACTGCTGTTTAGTCGATCTATCAGCACCTTTTCCATTTTTCTTGTTGTTATGGAAACAAGTCAGGTCTTGCTACTCGCTTGTCATTGGTCAGCTGTCAAAAAGGCGCTTGACGTAGGGCGTTTTTGTTAAAAAGAAAACTTTTTTCAACTTGAACTTTTTTTGACACGCTGAGCTGCAGAAAAAGACGTCGGCGTTGGCGTTTAAAAAAGCGCTCACAACTTTTTTGAAAACACGGTTTACTCCATAGGATTATAATGATTATAATGTAAAACAGACACTGGCAGCTTCAGAAAAGACATCAAGTGTGAACAGGCCCTAATAGATATTATTATTATTTTTTTCTTATGATGAAGTTCTGGAAAGCAGACTTGCTGGTTTTTACCATAAATTTCAAAGATTTTAATTTTTTTTCTCCAATAGTGTAAAGCATTGCACTGGCAACACCCTAAGGTCATGGGTTCGATTCCCAGGAAATGCATGAATGGATAAAATATATACCTTGAATGCAATGCAGTGTTGCTATTGTTAACTAAAATTAAAGAAAAAACTAATATGTAATATTAGTTACTAATATGTAAAATAGTTTTCATTAACTGAAATAAAGCACATAAAATTACAAAACAATTAAAAATGAACATAAAAATAAAATCCCATTCAAAAATATTGAGGCAGTATGTAAATAGCGACTAGATTCTATTTACACTAATAGTGAAATAGCAGTATTTTCGTTGCAACAAATATAAATAAGTTGTTGTACATTCAGTGTTGTTGTACATTAAATGATATGCAATAATAATATAGAGTGTAAATTATTATATTCATTAAAGTTATTAAATGCCTTATTGGGACAAAAAGCCTAATACACCTATTCCTAACTGATAAACACTTTATTATTATACACACATTAGACACTTCATGTCCACTTTTCGAATATTTTCTTAATTTTTATTGAAAACAAATGCCTTTCCGATTTGGGAGTAGAACAAGATCAGCAAAAGGCGGATTAGAACTCGGGTCGATTTGCATCAAAACTTTCTCCCACACGCCTTACCCCTGCATTATTGGTACAGTTGTTATAATGCAGCGTCTTCTGTAATTTTGTCTGGCCCAACCAGACGTCAGTGGGCGGAGTTAGTGTAAATAGCCTCTGCCAACAAGGCGGGCTATTTGCACTTAGTATAAATAGACACTCTGAAATATTAATAAATACTACAATACCACATACTTTAACACTGTGATGCAAGTCATGTTGGATAAAAGCATCTGCCAAATGAATAAATGCAAACATTTTAATCTAATTTCATCACTCTCTTGAACACTACTGTGTTCTGTCACTGCCTGTTATATAAAACTGCACATTGGGCTTGTACAATAGTTTGTGTCTACAAATTAGTGGCCAGGATTTCACATCTGCATCTTTGTGGTCTTAGTAGTAGTAGCAGCAGCAAAATAACATCACTTATCATTATGTTGTTATGGAAAAATGATGGTTTGAGGCCTGTGGAGCGCCTTGGGATGTTCTGTTATTAGCCCGCTACTCTTCAAGGCTAATCTCACATCTATTCTCTCCTCTATGGATATTATTACGCACTCTTACATATGATATATGGCGAGATAAACAGCGGGCAGATGTGAAAACAAGGCTTTGAGAGAATAGATACTACAATTGAGGAAGGCATCTCAAAGCAGAGGCACATTTTATGGGTTGTACCTACTAGCAACACTGCTGGCAATAGAGCGCTGCAGTGATGACATATCTTTGTAGGCCAACCCGTAAGTTAGCACCTTCAACAACAGTCTCGCATAGCCGCACTTTCAGACTGATGGCATAAGGTGTGCACTCCAAAAGCAGCTTTTATTGGCCAAGGACCGCCCAGAGGCAGTCTGACTGACATGTATAGCAACCAATCACAGTTCGTTCTGTTCCACGTCATGTTCAGGGGCGTGAAAATGTAATGCTGATGTCCATATAATAACAGACCAGTGTGTAAAAATCTTCTTGAAGTCTATGCCGCAAACTATACATACTTCACATATATTCATCATATTTTCAGCCAACCATCTGTGACTGAGACTACCTCAACAAATG
>CM031953.1:28234186-28246185 GCA_018749465.1 Paracanthobrama guichenoti
GGGAGAGAGAGAGTGAGGGAGAGAGAGAGAGAGAGAGAGAGAGAGTGCTTTGTTAGTTTTGCCATTGATGCTTCATCTATATTTATTTGTTAGTTGGATCCATAGTCCTCTCTCTCTCATATAAGGCTCAGTCAACTCGGGCTCCAGTCAGACGTCATGCATGCAGGCATAAAGCAATAGAGAAAATAATATCAAGGAAAAGAGGGAAAGAAAGGACAGATAGAGTCATAGGGAACAGTAGAGTCTGAAATCAAGGTACATAGACATAGAGAACTAGATGAAAGAAAAGGGAGAGACAGAGATAAAAGAAGAGAAATCGAGGGGTACGAACTGATTTACTGAGGCTGCACTCACCCGTTTGAATAGTCTATGGTCCATCAAGGGGCTTTGCATAAACAGCAAAACAACACCAGACAGCTATTAGTACACACTGAGGTACGGTTGGATTGGGGAAATGGGACCAAACACAATAGGACTTTCTAACAGAGCCATGAAAACACCAAGGTTTGTCTGTTGCCATCCTATGACTCCTGGCAATCGTGTTGGTGCGACTGAGAGAAATGTGCCCCTAACCTTTTTAAACAGCAGGTTATTAAAAAAACTGAGCAAGTATGCCATAGTGTGAGTTGTGTGCAAGCTAGAAGAACATCAGGGCCGTAGGAACACAATGCGCCTAGTGGACGTTCTCGCCTTTGACCTACCTGTGACGGCACCGCAGCAGAAACCGCATGATTTTTCTGGCAGCCTGGTCTTGTCTCTTGGTCAGTAAACTTTCTAAAACAAAATGAGCAGCATGAGTGGTTATGCACACTGGCAAGTAAAACCAGACATTTCTGCAAGAACAATGCATGTACAAAAATGTCTGCTACGGCGAGATGCACGCTAATACTTTGGATTAGGGGTTTGATCAAATCCTGCTCCAAGTATACAGAAAAGGATCAAACTGCAATTGCTGCAACAGGTTGTGTGACAACAAATGGCATACAAAAATAATGATGCTTCTATGTGTACTTGGGCTCAAAATGTTAGTGAAGTAAATCATTTCCTGGGGTCTGACTGGCGCTGTTTCAACAACAGATTGTCTCTTAAAGTAAACAGGAGGGTTTTGAATGGTGCCATTCTTCAGAAAGTTGACTTGGCAGTGTATTACATTTGAAGTGCTGGGATGTACTTAGTAATTCATCCAAAAAGACAGTGCACTTTAGAGGAACAGCCCCTTAGTAGTAACTTGGGGCACAATGACACTAAATAAATGTATGCATAACCTCCTGCCCTTTATTTACTATGCAGGTTTTGAATCATTATTCAGTTCATGACTACTGGAGGTGCCAAAGCGCTCACTCCAATAACAGTGTGGGTTTGTTACACCAAGTTCCTTTTATAAATTCGGATTTGTTATACACTAGTCCATATATTTCTAACCACATAGGTTTGTATGTATGAATGCTTTGTACCTGAGTTTGTGCTGCACCAGGGCAGCTGCAGTGGCTCGGCTGGGTGGGTTCGGCCGGCCGAGCTCTTTGTAGCTGCGGTAATATTGCTGGATCAGCACGGCTGCCCTGCGACTCTGCTGGAACTTCTTCTGTTCGTGGTAGCTGCGGAATTTACTCTGGATAAGGATGGCGGCCAGCGTCATCTTCTTATAAAGTGCATACTGCCAAGAGGACAGAGAAGGAATCTTGTGTCATATGAGAGAGAGACAGGGAGATCTGTAGCAAACTACACCATTAGCCACTAGGCTAATGCAAAACAAATATAATTTTTTCTTCTCCAAAATACATAGTCAACATTTATATTGGAGGTCATTGCTAGGTGGTTGCTTACTGGCTCAATTCAGAAGTCTCGAAACATCAACATCAGTAGGACTGAGACTAGGGATTTTTTTTTCCTGTTTTATTGTTTCACAAGTCAGGATGTTTGGAAAAGTAGCTAAAGAGCTAATCCGTTCTTTGCAAGCTGCACGATTTGAGCTAGCATTCATCTTTGTAGCACTACAAGTTTTGTTCAAATCTGTAACCTTAAAGCTGCAGTCCGTTAGTTTTGCCTCTTTGTCACAGTCTCTGTTTGAAACCTGCAATTGCAGTTATTTGTGGAATTATCATCTGTACGTGGGTTGTGCATCGGCACAGCTCCTCAGCGCGGATGAATTTAATGTTTTGAGGAGTTTGTGTGGCTGTCATTCTTTCACCGCACCGGTGTGGATACTGTACTTCAGAATCACAGATCACTAACATGTCTGCCACAAAAGCATTACAACAAGTCGCGCTACCGACGGTGAATAAATCTAACGATCGCTTAGCTCATATCACATCAAACTGTGCAAATCATTATCGTTAACACTTTGTTCTCAAACTGTTAATGTTAACAACATTAGCATTGCATGAGTACGTGTATTTAGTGTGCATTCGCGTTACCTGTAGATCTAAATTTCTGTCCATTCTAATCTTTTGCTTCTGACTACGGGTGAATCTCCAGTTGTCACTGATGATTGTCGTTTGGACCTTTCTGGATAACAATCCGCCATCAAAATAATACGTTTAATTATTCCAGCTGCTGTGAGAAAAGGTTATAAATGATCCGCCACCTGCAGCATCCTCACATGTGATACTGCTACTAGCCGGACTCCTTCTTTATGTATACAGACGTGACATAATGAATTTCCCGCGGAAAGCTACCAGTACCACTCAAATTATAACACATTATTACAAGCTTACTGTTGTGAATTGGGAAAGGTAAGGAGATAGTTTTGAATACTGGCTGGTTATGTACTCGCCCCAAAATGGAATTTGGATTATTTTTAACCAAAAAAAGTTACGGGACTGCAGCTTTAGGTATAGGCAATAGTAATAGTGATAAAGAAACACCACTAAAAAACTTCCAGTTCAAAGCATAGAAGTTGTAGATGAAGCAGGAAGTGTTACCTTCAAGGCTATCCATGTCAGCTTGAGGAAGAGAGAGGAAGGAATTGAAGGCATTTTTGTAAAGCCTTTAATAATTGACCACTCAAAAGTGTACACAGAGAGGTTTCTGAGAGTCTCAGCCTACCTGTTTGTACCTCTTATAACAGCGCTGAATGACAGCAGCTGCCAGTTCCTGCTGCTCCCGAAGCGGACGACCCTGCAGGATGGGAGAGGGGGATAAGGTAGGGTGGAGAGGACAGGAGAGAGATTAGTGTTCACAAGGAGGCCTGCAAGGCCACAGAGATGATGCCATCTGATTCCTTTTGTGCCTGGCCAAGGTGTCCTCTTAGACTGGCAAAGTTGCGTCGATATGCTCTGAAACCTGGGAGAAGGTTATTCTTCAGAGCACGGCGCGCCAGCAGAACACTGGGAGAAATCTGCTCTGAACAACCAGTGTGGTGTGGACTCAGGGATACCCGCGCATCCCGTTAAGACAGACAGATAGAGGGAACAATGCAATCATTCCTTATAGCAAGGCCATGCTAAGCTCAAGCAAATTTCCCCATGCTTGTCAATAACACTGACCCTATCTCTGCCTTTTGAGCACACACCACAACAATCATGTCACCTTTCACGTCACAGGACTGCAAAGATCGGATTAATATACCTTACGTTCTGGAACACCATACAACACAACACAATACACCAAGACCTTTGAAACCGGACCATCACGAACACTGGCAACACACCACCAATAACCTACATAGGTGACACCTGGTGACTGGCACCTGGGTGAAGCCCTGCCCTACCTTGTACTTGCGGAAGGTGTTCTGGACCTGGCGGGCTGCCTCGTAAAGTTCTCTCTGTTCAGGATCAGACAGGGCCAGCTGGGTCAGGTCACGCTCCTCCTTGTTGTGGGAGGCGTTGAGAAGCGCAGTCCATTCAGCGGGGGACTGAAAGCCAAGCTTCCCAAGAGGGCCGTCGAGTTCCGGCTGTCCTCCACCGTGGACTGCAGCCAGGCCAGGAGAGTGAGTTAAGGGCTTGTTAAACAGGAACCTGGGAATGATTGGGAAAACAATTACATACAAGAACCCAAAGAGATTGGAATTATCATTCTTGAGAATAGATGAACTTTATGATGAATCACCTCTCTGCATCTCCAAGGTAACTGGCCAACCAGCTCATAGTGCTGCTGACTCCAACACCATCTAGTGTAGTGTCTGATGCAACAAAGTTTTCCCTCTTGATGCGGTCAGACGTCGCCTCAATGACTTCCTCTGCTAAAGTCATCATGTTCATGTTCTGAAACAAATTGTTTGGCACTTTTAAAAAATGCACCAGTAAATGTACATGTTCATGAGCTCCAAAAAGTGGTTTAAAGGACAGGGCCCGGTTGCATGAAAGCCCCTAAGTTAAGAAAACTCTTATATATATAGGGTTAAGGGTACCCTTAGTGAAACATGGGTTGCAAGAAAAAAAACCTAAGGGTCCACATAAGGAACTTTGAGGCTGTCATTAAGTATTTTCTCTTAATTACTTGAGAGTTCCCTTAAGTTCTGTTATGTGTTGCAACAAGGTCCTTAGTATCCATTTAGCCCTAAAAAATGAAGGGATCAAAACAAGTCATCTGCTGAACTCAAACACGATGGATGATATCCTGTTAATTGAGGAGGAAGTAGCCTACTGATGTGCAAAAAACAAAAACAAAAAAATTTTTTTTGCCCAGTTTGGTTTAAATTCATTTTTTCTAGTAGCCTACTGTAAAGCGTTGAGCCGCGCTGCATCTAGGACACCAGTAAATAATCAGTAAATAATAACCAAACAGGTAAAGTGGCATTGGTACGTATTGATGCATATATATATATAATGTAATCTAATGGAAAACTATGTGAGTGGCACGGCAGGATTTTGAGCATCCTCCAGTGTCGTAGCTGGACTCGTAGAAACAATGTGCGCGAATTTTAGGACTCTCTGTGTTATCCAACAGACTGATTTAATATTCTCCATAACTCAAATATTGTAGTATAGCTGTATAGCTTAGTAAATGTTAAACTTATCTAAAAGCCAGTGGTCCATTATGTTCTGTTTATTCCATGAGATTTCTTAACTGTAGCTCCATTACAGTGTTTTGTGAAATGCTTAGTATAAACACTTTGGTAAGAGTGACGGTTAAGACATTTGTTTCAACGCTCTTAAAGAAATTCCTTGCCTCAGGGATTTTTCCCCCCTCAGTGATACCCTTACTTGAGAGGTATCATGCAACCGGGCCCAGGTACATAAGATTGCTAACAATATTGTCACTGAGACACAAGACAGAAGCCAGTACAAGTTTTGCAAAATCTTCTAACACTACAAAAGAAGCCGTTTTGGAAGTCTACACATGTCAAAGTACATTCTCTATGCCTCACCTGCAGGTCTCCTGTGTTCTCGAGATTCTCTTGGCTTGTACGCAGATCAGAAATTGCTCCCGCGCTAGCGATTTCTCTTAATCTCAGTCTGTTCGCGAGCCTTTCCTTGCCAAGTCCTACAGTTGGCACTCTGCGTCCTGCAGCCTGTCTGGAACCCCAACGTCCACCTCCACAAGTTGAGCCCAGCTTAGTCTGAGACTGCTCACCATCTCCCTGCTCCTTCTCCACAGTACCTTCCCTCGGTTTGGAAGGGCACGTTTTAGGCTTGTGGGCCTGTTCTTCTAGTCCGAGAGGGGCAGAGCAGGATTTGCTGGGCCGAGTTTGAAGGGTCTCTGGGTTGGGTTTGTGTTTCTTGCTCAATGGGGCGTCCCCGTGACTAACACTGCTATAGAAACTGGATGGTTCCGACCTGGGTCTCCTCAAGTCTGCAAAGGATGAAGAAAGCGCCTAAGAGGAAGAACGCTTGACCTAATTGAGTCACTCAACCTGACCCATCTCCTTACAAAGTACTTATTTGTTCATGCAAGGTCTTGCATAGGTTATTTTTAACTTTATGGAAGTAGAACCAACTCAACATGCACATGAAAGACTTTTGAAGACATAAAGTCCAAACAGAATAAAAGATTCCAGTTCTCACCTGAGCTGGAGCTGGAAGCAGAACTAGTGATGCTGCTTTCTTTCAGCCCAACGGAAGAAGTCTCTGTACCCCATACATTCATCCATCCCTCTGCAGCTGAGGCTTCAGTAGATGGTGAGAAAGGCATGCTGGCAGATGAAGTCAGTGCTCCTGACTGCTGCTCCTCCCTCTGAAGGCTTTCCAGACACTCGGCCAGCTTAGTGTGGCCACGGGATCGAGCTATAGCCAATGGTAAGCGACCCAAAGAATCTGGGATGGCCAATGCTCGCCGATCCCATTTATACAAAACCACTGCTGCTTCCATATGACCCAAAGCGCAAGCCCACATCTGAAGAGAAGAAAAGAGAGTTGCATTTAATTTGTACAGCCCCTTCTGTATGTAACAACTCATCCAAACAGCAATGTGATTAAGGCCTAGTGTCAATACTCACTAGTGGGGTACAAGAAAAATGATCCACATTTAGAGGATCAACCTCAAGTTCCAGGTCAATACTGTCTGCATGCTTAGTGCTGTGAAAACAAACAGAGAGAACAATACAGAACATGTGAATGATGTATATGCAATATATATGGGCATTTAGTGCCAGTACTCAATCAGTATACTCACCGCCACTTGATTAGTGTTTGGATAAGGGTGGTGTAGCCCTGGGCGGCTGCCAGATGAAGAAGAGTCATGCCCCGGAAGGTTTTGGAGTGGATCAGGTGCTTGGACTTGGCCCAGCAGGCGCGGTTCATCATCTTTTCACAAACTACCACCACACGGCTCTCAAAGGAGCTGCCAGCCGGACCTTGACCCTGGCTCTGACTCTGACCTGGTGAGAACTACAGCCAACAATAAAGAACCAAGTCAATTCTAAGAATCTAATGGTTATATCCATTAGTTTGGAGCAAGACAGTGTAGCTCAAAATGATACCTGTGCCTGTTCAGAATTGCTTCTTCCCCCTTCTCCTCCTCCTGTTCCGCTTCCTCCGCTCTCAGATGGTCCTCCACCGCCCTGTTGTTGCTGCTGTTGACCGGCCATCTCTGCCATTCTTCGCTCCATCTGCTCTAGGCGTTCCAGGATGGACATTCTGAACTGGTTATCTGCATAAAACACAATGGGAATTTAGACTGCTGTGCATACATATCAAACACCTAATTTTTCATATTTTAAACACAGTAGGACTTTGAAATCAACATGAAATTATAATTTACTTAATACACATCCCTGGTCTTATTGTGCATGATTCATCAGTGCAACTTATTCTTATAAAAAAGTCTGGTCTTCATCATTCCTTTTTGGCTGACATCACCAATGCCATTTATAGGGTATACACACTGTCAGTATTGGTTCTACAAGGTATTTCAACTGCAGTATTCTGATGTAGCAGGAGGAAAATCACTGGTATGAATACCAAAATATTAGTCCCGTCCTATTTTTTTCCCGTTTATCCTGTTTAACTAATGCTATTTAAAATATGTCACGTTACAGATGTAAAATGTGTTGCAAATTTTGATACCCTATATGGGCAAATACTTTGTATATAGGAAGACGGTGCATTCGATTACTTATGAATGGGATAAAGTGCTACGCCCAATATGGTGAATAAGTCCCGCCTTCTAAATGAAAGAGCCAATCATTGATTAGTAAACTCACGCGTCACTGCAGCTGCTGTTAGAAGCTCCGGTTGCTATAGAAACAGGCAGTGTGCTGAGACGCGCTTAGGATTGTGCATGCGCATTAGCTTTGTCCAGGCTGAAAAATACATTTTTTGTCATGATTCGAACATTTAGAAACAAAATTTATGAGACAGCTGTTGTCAGATTTCATTGGAGATTTCAAATATGAAGTTTAATCATAAGTTGGGTGAACAGTTTTTCCCCATTTAAAGAGATGCACTCGCATGCCCGAGAGGCGTTTCAAAGATGGCCGTTAAATGAAATGACTTGTGTTAAAGGGACTTTGATATGGGTCAATTATATGATGCTCATTTTAATGTTTGGATCTAGAGTATTAAGTTATTAAAAAATACATAAAAAATGCAATTCATTCAGTTTTAATTTCTGATTTTTTTTTTTATCTAGTAAAAATAGGCTGAAATTCTTAGAAGCAGTCTACAATTGTTTTCATTTACCAAACCAAGATGATATTTATAAGACATTTCTACTCTTCAACATATCAAACATTCATTATTATTTCTCATTGACCCATATACATCTGTCCATATCAAACAGTAGCTGCACATCCTTTGTCCACTTTAAAAAAAAGGGTTTCCAGCAACTTGCAGGTTCTTGTACGCAGGGCTCTGAACCGGTTCAAGGAACAACAAACAACAACCGGAAGCAAACTAAATTTTAACTGGAACATAAACAAAATCACGTTTAAACGTTCTGAACTGAAACGCTTATCTGAAATGACTATTAACCGGTTGATGACGTTATTTTATCGTTCTGTTTAAGATTTTTATGTGGCAGTCAAACAATCATGAATTCAAATATTACAGCCTATGCAAATGTGACACATCCTATGTTAGTCGCAAGGCAATGTGCAGGCATTATCTGTTGGAACGCAGGAGTTTATCCGAGGATATATTGTTCCCATAGCTGGTTATATCCAGCGTTGTGTGTTTTGAAACCAGTGAAAATTGCAGCAGGTTAGTGTAGAAAAAATAATAGTTAGTTAATAGTAGTTTTACTATTATAGTAAAACTACTACTATTATACTTTTTATTATACTATTACTATTATACTTTGTCTATAAATTAAACACCTTGTTGTCAAAGTTAGTACTGTGGCTTTATGTATGGTCAGACACTTGCGTGTGTTATATTATTATTAACTTTTTTCCAAAATCAAGCTCAAATGGAGGTTTTTCACCAGCAAATGTCGGAGATTTGTGTTTTGTCCGCTTCGCATTAAGTTATCAACTTACAGGTTACAAAGGTTATTGTAGCTATGTGGGCACTCAGTTTTTACTGTCGTTTAATATATTTGGCAAAAAGCTTGTTATATGACTAGACGGCAAATACCAGACTAAGACATGTTTCTCCGCTCCTCAAATACATAAAACATTGGTCTTTACACGCATCGTGTTTTGAATGATGAAAACGCTGTGCTTATTTAGAGAACCAGTTTTTTATTTACCCTTGCACTGCAAATCAGCAGAGACGGTCTCCAAAATGCGTCACGATTGAGACGGGTGGAGCCACTCGAGTTACGAGGCTTAATCACACGCTCTTAATATAAAATTATAAATTATATTATGCCAGTTATTAAAAAATGTTATTAACCGGTATTCTCGGGAACATTAATGTTACAGAAGGAACGCATGAACAGAAACGTTAAAATACTGATTCTGCATTCTGAATTTTTTCAATTGTTTTGTTACAGTGACAGATAACATCAAGACAAATTTCTTGCATGTAACATATTGACACCAGTTCTGTTTCACACACTGTGAATGAAAGTGAATCAAATTCTAATGAATGGACATACACAAATGCATTGGATTCTGTGTTTTTCCTCCACAAACATCCACCCTTGCAGACAAAAAGAGCAGGTCTGAATGAAGCTCCAGTGCAGCTTTGTTCAAACACTACTGCAGTGTTGGTGCAGTGCAGATGATGTCATTTCCACCTGCTGCTGGCTGGCTGGCTGTCTCTCTCTCCCTCTCCCTCTCCCTCTCCCTCTCTCTCTCTCTCTCTCTCTCTCTCTCTCTCGCTCCCTCCACTCAGAATGCG
Source organism: Paracanthobrama guichenoti (assembly GCA_018749465.1). Lineage (NCBI taxonomy): Eukaryota > Metazoa > Chordata > Actinopteri > Cypriniformes > Gobionidae > Paracanthobrama > Paracanthobrama guichenoti. Next base: position 28,243,852 of record CM031953.1, read on the forward strand.
GCACACGTACGCTCATGTAGGCTGGGGGGAGGGGAAAGGGGAGGAGGGACCAAATTGCTCTACAACGGGGCTGTGACATAATCAACGCTCTACTACACCTCCAGCAGCCTGGAGACGACCAATCAGGTGCCAGCAGACCAGCCAGGCAACAGAACACTTGAAAGCTTTGTGTCAAACCTAAAACTGTTGAGGGGCAGCATTTCAAAACAGTCAGACCTAACTCATGTTTATTAACGTTTATGTTCACGGAAAATTGATGCGGCGAGATAATTTGCATTGGCTGGATTCAGGTGAATACATAAGGTGAATTCAAGGTAATTGGACCACTTTTCGCAGACAATGTAAAAAAGTGTCCCAATTTATCAGAATTCCCATACAAAAATCAGCTCTTAAGACATGCCACAACAAACAAATGCATGAAAAAACACAGCCTTATCAATTCCAACAGAGTTAAATTGAACTTTTAATGTGAACTTTTTTAAAAGCTGTAAATACACACAAAGCTGTCTTTTGCAAGTATATTAAAAAGACATCTTGTGTTTGTGTCCATAAATCAGACTTCCCGATTTCCCAAGCACCCAACAACAACCTTCACCAACACAGACCAATGACGAAGCTCATGCATTAACTAGCCCAAATGAGTCCAAAAAAACTGTCAACAACAGTACTAAACAGACTATGCCAGTGTGTTACCGTTTTTCAGGAGATGTTACATCAGCCTTGGTGCTGCTCCTTTGGCCTGGGTATCTCTCCTGGTCAAGCAGACCTTGTCTGGTTGAGCACAAGCCTTGAGTGAAAGGACTAAACTCTCTACTCGCTGGATGTTTGAGTATCTCAAGGTAATATCCTAATGCAGAGAGCCCAAGCCGGTTTCTCTATTTCATCACAGTTGCATCATGCTCTTGAGAGTGGGGGCTTCTGCACCACTTTACAGCTACAAGAGCAACAGGGGCTCAAAATCACTCACTTGTTGAAGATCTGTTGCGGTTTATTGTGCCTGAGATTGGTAATAAAGAGACCACGGGCTTTACAGTCATCAGAAATTAAACAAGCATTTGACAATGCATCCATATGGCTAGAAAGGATTAGTGCACATTAAACTGTACCTGCTGACAGTCTTGTTTTGCATATTAGGTAAAAGTGCAAAATTAGCACAAGTTTGGAGCACTGATTTGGAAGAAGCATCACACTACCGCGACTTGGCGTACTATATGTTGAGCCTGTACAATATCGCTTCAACAATGCAATCCAAACATTTTTAAAATGCATGAATCTACACAAATGCACGGTTGTGACACTCTCATTTGATGAAAAACAGCCGCCATCTCTCTTAAATACAATTATATATTATATATAGCATTAAATAATAAATAAATGCATATGTCAGTAATAATCAAAAGACAGAACAAAATAAGATGTTTATAGTTTTTATGATGGTCTTGATTACTTATTGAATGCTGGATGATTGCTATATAATTTCCCCCCTGAGCATATCCAATATTTGGTACATCTGAGCTCAGAGAGCATATTGACTCTTTCTTTTTTATTTTTAGGGTTTAAAATAGACAGAGCTCATGCTCTGCTGAGGATTTGTGTTAAATCTTTAACAGACTGATATCCTGTTTAAGCCCATCACTATAAATGCATTGAACAGAAATGGAAAAAACTAAATCACACAAATGTCCCTTTCGACAGGATTTATCTGATAATGTGCAATGATTTTGTCTTAAGGGGATTTAGCTGAGCATGGTCTCAAAGCTGGGATAACAGCTCTTAATGCTGTGGACATTGGTGGATCTGGTAGATCATGAACCTGGAACAGGTGCTTGTTTTGGATCGAATTGGACAGAGGTGAGGCTGCTGTGATAATGCCATTATTTCTCTGTCAGTCATAATCCCAGCACTGATTATTTGTATTAACTTTCCTTGCTTAACCCGAAACATCCCTTCTGCTTGTCAACCATGTCATATTAGCAATTTGAACTCATGTTCAACGTCTCTGATCGAGATTTGTAAGATATGTGCACTCAGACCAGAACTTTGAAGGACTCAGACAAATAAAAGCTTCTCCTACAAAGACGTTGAATGTTGGAATCTGAAGCACTCATATTGTTTATGTGTGAATGTTTTATGCCCTTATTTTCAGCTATCTTTAGGTATTTATGCATATATATCTGCAAGTAATGGGGTTTCAACAACAATTGGTTTCAAAGAGTTTTACTGCACTCTAAGTACCTGCAAAATGTGAAAGATATTGCTGACAATGGAACTGACTGAAAAATTGGGAAAATTTTACAGAGAAAAAAAGCTCACAGATCAGCATCCGCTTTGAAT